>BQNB010007291.1:0-94057 GCA_026074375.1 Tanacetum coccineum | reverse complement strand
TTAAAAGAGAGAAAGAAAATGAGTTTCATAAGTAAAAAGATGTATGAAACTTCACATACACATGCATGTATTTATAGGAAGAGAGAACTAGATATTTTAGCCAAGTTTGACTAAGAATTCAAAAGGGGGGGGTGTGTGTGTCGTGGGTCAAGGGAACAAGGGATGAGGGAAACAAGGGCTTCAAAGCTTATGTCTCTTGGTTCCTCCTAATGGGAATCATCCCATGAAGTTTAGGGATTATGTTTCACTAGTTTATTTTTCTTTTCTATTAATTTGTATGTTATAAAAGAAAAGTGTAAGTAAAACTTTTAATTAAAAGTAAAGTGTAGTTTTTATATAAAAGTTTACTTTGTAAAGTCTTGGTATTTTGTAAAGTATTTGTTATCTTGTATATACATATGAGACGTGTATAAATATATACATATGCATAAAGTTTTATAAACTTCGATCATTGTATATAAACGTAGGTATTTGTTGAAGCGTACGTTAATTTTTAGGGTTCCGAGAAAACCTAATTGTCATTTATCGCGAAACGTAAACACTTTCACGTATCCGATAAAATAACTTGTGTAATGTTAATAATTATTCTCAAAATAATTACTTAACCCTTGTTTGACGTAAACAATAATTTACTTGATGCCCGTTTACGTTAACTGATTATTTCTTGCTTACGCGATTTAACTTAACGATTTCCATTAAAAACAAACGCGTACAATACAAAAAAAAATTAAATAGCTACTTTATCAACGTCGTACATTATCCTAAAATACGGGGTGTTATAGTAAAGCTCGTTCGGTTGTCCCTCAGGCTTAAACGCAGCACATTGACGACGGCCCGGTCTTTGAGAATAGATGAGGGTATTTCTTCCGGAATTGATCCTCGCGTTCCCACGTAAACTCAGGACCTCTCTTGGAGCCCATCAGAACCCGTTGACCACCAATGGGATACGCTACGCTTCAAACCAGTTTAACGTCACGATCCTGTGATCTCAATAGGTTCTTCGACAAACTGAGCATGTCATCAAAATGAAGTCATCCAAACGGAACAGGCTAAAGGGTTCCGTCCGGCATGACACTTCTTTAAGTTGGACACGTGAAATGTATTATGAACTCTGCTCAGCTCCTCAGGAAGCTCGAGCTTGTATGCAACATCTCCAACCCTTTTTATTACTTTGAAGGGTCCAACAAACCTGGGATTTAATTTCCCTCATTTGCCAAAAACGTACTAACTACCACCCCCCTTTCCAAGGCGAAACCTTGAGCATCACTTTATCTCCAACTTCAAACTCCATCGGCTTACCTTCAAATCATCGTAGCTCTTTTGCCTATCACGAGCGGCTTGCATCCTTTGCTTAACTTAAATGATTTTCTCAGTCGTCTCTTGTACTATCTCTGGACCCGGTGAGTTTGAACTTCTCCAACCTCAGCCCAACAAATAGGCGAACGACATTTTTCTAACCGTAAAGTGCCTCAAAGGGTGCAGCCTTAATGCTAGCATGATAACTGTTATTGTATGAAAACTCGACTAATGGCAAATGTTTAACCCAACCATTTCCAAAGTCGATCACACAAGCTCGAAGCATATCTTCGAGAGTTTGAATGGTTCTCTCGCTTTGTTCCGTCAGTTTGTGCGGATGATAATGCCGTAACTCATATCCAAACTTGTATTGTACCCAAAGCTTTCTGAAGTGAACCTCCAATATTTTGATGCGAAACCCTAGGGTCACGATCACAAAAATCGAGACCGGTATACCCATCCTCGTTACTACTTCCTTTAGGTACATTCTCGCTAGTTTCTCCAGAGGGTCAGTTTCCCTCATGGGTATAAAAATTGCAGACTTTGTAAGTCGGTCAATGATCACTCCAAATGGTACGGTACCCTGTGATGAATAGAAAGCTTCGTGACAAAATTCCATCGTGATATTGTCCCACTTCTATGAGGTACTCTCGGGTGGTTACCCAACAAACCCGATTGTCACTGAGTTTAAGCCTTGACCTTAGCACAGTCAAGCACTCAAAAGGAAGTCAATTGCACATAGGAGGCAAGTCCGCCACCAATATAGCTTTCTTTACGTCTTGGATGTTTTTATTAACGATGTTCTCGGAACCTGGATGGATAGAATACTTTGATTTGTGGGACTCGTGCATGATCACAGTCCGCAAATCGCCATAACAAGGTAACCAACTCCTGCCATTGAGGCATAGGGTTCCATCCGTATGAGGTTCCAACTTTTCTGTCCTAATTGCCTCTGGAAATTTAGCATTTTCAATCAGCATACCTCCAACATCCTCACTTTTGATGTTTTCTGGTTTCCGTGCTTCAGTCTGAGCATTCAAGATTTGCTCTTAGGAAGATCCCAATCTAATAGTCCATGACTAAAGCCGAACTCTTAACGGTGGATCTCGTTTCTTTCCTTGCTCAAAGCATCAGCAACGACATTTGCTTTCCCTGGGTGATAATGAAACATCGCAGATCCGTAATCACTAAGCAACTCCTAAAACCATCGGCCTTGTCTCATGTCAGTTCCTTCTGAACAAGAATGTGTTTGTAACTCTTATGATCAGTGAACATTGTACACTTGGTTCCATACAGATAGTGCCTCCAAAATCTTCAGACGAACACTACTGCTTACCAAGTTCCAGATCATTGTTAAGATATTTCTTCTCATGGATCTTTAACTGCGTGATGCAAAAGATATAACCTTTTCCCTTGCATCACACAGCGCCCAAACCCTTGAATCGAAAGCATCGCATATACGATAAAAATCTTCCTTACCTTCGGGTAAAGCCGAATTGGTGCACTACACAACTTCTGCTTCAATAACTGGAAACGGCTTGCTCTTGTTTGTCAACCCCATTCAAACTAAAACATAAAAAAAAAAAAAAAAAAAAAAAAAAACAAAATAAAAAAAAAGTGTAAAAGAAAAAAAACAAAACCGCTTCTACTTGAGTGAGCTTGGTCATGGTTTGGGCGATTTTGAAAACCCATCCAAATGAATCGTCGATGAAATACCCAGCAAGACCTAAAAACTTGACGGTATCACCATTTGTCTTAGGAGATGCCCCAATCTTTAACCGGCTTCAATCTTGGCTGGATCCACATAATGCCTTTATTATCAATTCAACGTGACCGAGGAACCTGTACTTTGGAATCCAAAATGACACTAAAAGGTATATTGGAAAATTTTGCATACAACTCCTCTTGCCTTTCAACAACTCCAATATTATCTCAGATGCCTTCGTGCTTTTGCTTGTTCTTGGAATAGATCAAAAATAATCGTTTATAAAGACAATTACGAATTTGTTCTAGATAAGGGTTTGCACACTCGGTTCATGAGGTCCCATAAACACAAAGCGAGAGTGCGTTGGTCAAACCAAACCAAGACTTGAAATTCATGAATGTCCATATCGAGTCTGAAGGCAGTCTTTCGAGATGTCCTTCCTTCTCGAACCCTCCAATTGTGATAACCTGACCTTTAGGTCGATCTTTCGAGTAGATCACTCGACCCTTGAAGTTGATCGTAACATAATTCATCAATTCTTGGTAGCATAATCGGTTCTTCCCGTAAGTCTTTGTTTAGTTACCCGATAATCTAGCACATCTAAACGATCCCATCTTTCTCTTTACGAATAGAACTGGAGCTCCCCATGGTACAACTGGGTCTTATAAAGCCCTTTGTCGAAAGCTCTTGTAGTTGATCCGCCAATACGTTCATTTCTGATGGGGGCCTATCGATAAGGTGCCCGTGCAAGCAGGTGCAGCACCAGTACTAGATCGATGGTGAAAATTCCACTTGTTGAGTCTGAGGAAGACCCCGGCAAATCCTCAGGAAATACAACAGAAAATCTTTAACTATCGTACGTCCTCAAGTCGCTTCTTCCTGACTTGTCTTGCAATCTCTTTGTAGTAACATTGCCAAAAAACATGAGATCCTTTTAGCAGATACTTTTGAACCTTAGGTACACGAGATGACTTTAATTCCCTTCCTGTGTCCTTTACTATACACTCCGTCACCAGCAACGATTAGGATTTCGCTCTCTGCCGGAGGGGATGCGAAACAATCTTCTTAGCCCACAGTCGATAAACGGACTGAATTTGACAACCAGTCCATGCCAATTATCGCGTCGAAACTACCCATTTCTACCGGCATTAGGTTGATGTTGAACGGATGGTTTAAAAAGTCTAACGTACAACCCATCAATATGGAATTTACTCTAATTATCCTATCGTCAGCTAACTCAATGTTATAACCATGATCTAGTGTATTAGGGACGATATCAAGCAAAGTACTAAATGCATTAGATACGAAACTCCTATCGGCACCAGTATCAAATAAGATGTAAGCATAATGGTTGTTTAGAAGGAATGTACCCGCAACGACGTTGTCTGGGTTTGCCCCTGCATTTCTAACCGCATACACCTTTGTTGGAGCCCTGTTATTCCAAGCTTGATTACCACGATCATTGTTGTTCAGTTTCGGGCAGGTCCTTTAAAGGCCTTGAGCTCCACACTCATAGCAACCATTTGCCCTGCTGATTATTGTTGTTGGTATGTAGTTGTTTGTTGTTGTTACGGTTGTTGTTGTTGTTGTTGTTAGCAGGCCGTATCCTACAGTCCCTGGCCAGATGGCCAACCCTATTGCAGTTACTGCACCTAGGTGGACAAGGACCTGCTTCATGATGGCAATTGCACTTGGAACATAGAGGCTTAGACCCTTCATATTGCTTCCTATCACCATTGCCTGCAACATAGGCCTGGCCTGTGTTCTGCCTCCTATTCTGTTGTTGTTGGTTTGGATTATTCGGGGGAAGACCATCATACTTTCTTTTCCTTTCTGCCTGACGTTCAGCATAGGCATGGGTCTTATCCTCCATCAACTCAGTCGTAAAAACTCATCACTTCCTTGAATGGTCCTTCGTCCTTTGATGCTTTTACACTGCCAAGTATCATATCGGGTAAGCCACCGATATACTTTTCAATCTTGTCTACCTCTTCTGGGAACATCCTGGAACACATCAAGGCTAGTTGTTGAAATCGTCGATTATAGGCCACCACATCGGTGCCCTTAACCTTAAGGTTCCACATTTCAGTTTCAATCTTCTTGATCTCACCCCTCGGGCAGTATTTATCAGTCATCATTTTCTTCATGCTGCCTTGGGCATGGCAGGAGCTTTACTTCGTGGGAGTGTGGGTTCTAACCATGGGAATTCCACCATGTAAGAAGCCTCCGTCTTGCAAAGTCAAGTTCGAAGAATTTGACTTGGCTTAGTTTGGCTGGGGCTGTTGCTAAATGCTAAACACAGATTCCATTTCTCAAACCATCGAGTGAGGCCCGGAAAAACACCGAAACTCCTCAGTGCCTTTGAAGTCAAGAGGTTTGCATTTTAAAAAATTCAGAGTAAAGCATTTCCGCGAGCAGTTTTGGGCTGGCCTTAGTCCTGAACCATTGCTATTTAGCCTTCTAACCCTGCTTGCTTCTGCTTTCCCGCGCAGTTGCAGCAGCAAACTCCTTGATCAGATAAGGCTGAAGATTGTGCCTCAGTAACAGTTGTGGGTGTTGCATTTGAGCTGTGTGACTGTTTTAGTGTTGCATCTGGGTTTAAACCCTCGTGGAGCCTTCCTCTTGGTGCATTAGTCTTAAATCCACCAGAAAACATAATACCCTTAATTTTCAAATTACAATCATAAGGTAACATAACATATGTTAATCATAAATAAAATAAATCACATCGGCACTGTGACCAGAAGAAATCACTAATAAGAGTATATTATATAAGGCTCTTATTGTAATATACGTAATATATCATAACCACGTATATTAATTATGAATGCATCTAGTCCCACTAATGCAACAGCTAGTGTGTCCCATAAAAACCCTTTTTATGAATGCAATGTTTGAAAACGGTTATAGTCCAGCAAAAACATTTTGACCTGGTTCTCTATAACCTTGGCTCTGATACCAATCTGTAACACCCCCAAAATGGGTCGCAGCAGAATAAGGGTCCGGGGCGTGTTACTTCAAGATCAACAGCACAAGATATATATAAGAACGACACAAAAAGTCGTTTAAATTGATACATTGGATTTAATTAAAAGACATATTACAAAAGCTTATAGCTTCACTTGTTCCTTTGTTTAACAGACAAAAGATGACATAGATTTCCCAAAATATAATATAAAAGTTTTAAAGCTGCAATCCAAAACGGTACCCAATTAACATCCTTGGCACAAACAGTCGTCTATTACCTCCTGAAAATTGCTTAAACACGCCAACAAAATGGTTGTGAATTCATAGGTTTATGTCTTAAATATATGCAGACCGGAAGACTTTTCCGTATGTTACAACATATGCATACATCAACAAAACAAGATTACATTTACACTATGCTCATGACACGAAGCTCGACAGTCTTGTTTCGCAAAATATTGCTACCCAGCCCGAAAGATTTTTTTCTAACCGCGAGAAAACATCCTGATTCGACATGCTATAAACTTCGTTCCCAGGTGAAAGCTAGTCACCCTAACGGGGAGGGGTCTTTTTCCCAAATAATCTATTAAATAACATTCGCGCTCACATAATGTAAATTCCCAACTACAACTATGCAATTGACAAGTCCATGATATTTGGGCTTAACTGTGGTTAATCGCTACTTAGGCAAACATGTACTCAATCAAATATCCACTTGCGTCCCAATTTTGTAAAACAAAGCTTGTTTCCACCCCAAATAAAAGTAAAATCAGTAAAACTAAAAAAAGTTGGGGCTCTGAACTCACCTCAAGTGAGTGGTTTTTTGATAATTTATATCAAGTGTGGGAATGCTTCACGCTTATTCCGAATGAACCTAATTTAAATATAGGTCGTATAAGTACCGAGTACTTATATTAATAACATAATAAAATCTTATAGTTGTTACATCGTACTATCGTTCGGGCTATCATAATTAAAGAGGTCATGACATGACGTACGAGGAGTTATGACACTTTAAATCGTAAATCCAACAACTCGTCGATACGCCATCCGAAGAGGCCTCATTATGAAACTCCCTAGTATTATAGCACTTTGATAACCACGTAATATTCTATATAGCATAATCACCGACTAATCGTTTTAGTAAAATAATATTTATAAAGTGAAAACGTTTATAAATATACTTTTCGTAAAAATGACCTAATTTGGTCGTTTTAAGTCCGTTGCTCGCGTTTCTTACGTCCACGTCTTCGTAGTAAGACGAGTGATCAAAATATTACATTTTCATGTTTTTGATATTCTGCGATGAATAGTGATTTTACTGTTCACGACAGCTCGTTTGTCGTTTTTGGGTTTTAATTAGCGTAAACTTGTAATCGTAATAACTTATTCGTTTTAATCCCGATTTTAGTGATTCCTTCGAGTACGTCTTTGTTATTAAAAGATGTATTTAATATTTTAAAAAGTTGGGTCCGCTGATAAATAGTACTTTCTGTTCATAAGTTATAAAAATTACTTTTTTATAACTTTAATTATCGAAAATGTCGTAGTTTATATTCGTTATAGTTCCTGTTTTATTAAGCGAGCCTTATCGAGTACGAACTCGTAAATTAAAAGTTATATATCATATTTTTGATGTTGTAAAAAATATAGTTTCTTGTAATGAATAGTGCTTTTTATAAAAATAAAGTTTTTTATAAAAGTATTTATTCGTCGTAAAATCGTAATTAACGTATCTTTTTCGTTATAAATCGTTTTTTCGAGTTTCTTATCATTTTGGAATCGTCATGAGGCGTATTATTTTTATATGAGGCAAACTCACTTATGAATTCGGATTAAAAACCAGCCCTAGTATTCATTTAAAAAAGCTTGTTATAATAACTTTATCAACCCAATTTTATACTTAAACATTTTATTACTTAAAACCATATGTTAACATACTTTTACATCATTTTTCCATGAAATATATATAACCACATGACATAAGAATAAGTCATAAATTCATAAACATAATGAAAACTCTTATACATTTAAAAAGTCCTTATGGTGTTTAGCCATAAATAACATTTTACACATAAAATATATAATAAAAAGTATACAGGAAAGAGACGACCTTAAGGGATGAGTAAAGAATGAAAAGTAAGTGCTAAACCACCCGTGTTGAGATTCAAAACAAAAGCTTACAAGCTTATAAACCCTAGATTAGGTTTTGAAACCCTAATCTTCCCTTTTCCTTCTTAAAAATCCTTTGCAAATGAAGAACAATGCTTGTAACACCTTAGTGTAACCGTAGGATTTGATGTGTAATTGCATGTATGGAATTGTAAGAAAAAAAATTATGGTTTCTTCGATGCCTTTATAATGCCGTGGGTTTTGAGCTAGGAAAGGAGGAAAGAAAATAATTTTTCTAATAAAAGAGGGTATGTAAACTTCACATATGCATGAGTATTTATAGGAGAAGTGAAAAGATATTTGTTAGTTGCAAACTTTGACTAGAAAAATCAAAGAGGGGGGGGGTTCCTTGCCGTTGGTTTTCAAAGGGGACAAGGGGACCAAGGGGGAGGGAAACAAGGACCTTAATGGCTAATGTTTATACTTAATGGTTCCCTCTTAATTAAGAAATCATCCCATGATTTCTAGGGCTATATGTTCCTAGGTTACTTTTACTTTTATATACTTGTATACTTGTGGTAATTATAAAGAAGAAAGTGTGAGTAAAAAGTTATATAAAATGTAAAGTGTAGTTTTTTATTTAAAAGGTATACTGAACGTCCCTTGGTATTTTGTAAAGTATGTGTTTATTCTTGAATAAACCTATGAAACGTGTATATATTATAATAACAATGCATAAAGTTTTTATAAACTTCACTATTTGTATATAAACTAGGTATTTGTTAAAGCGTACGTTAATTTTTAGGGTTTCCGGAAACCTAATAGTCCGTTTTCGCGAACGTAAACACTTTCACGTATCCGATAAAACAACTTGTGTAAAAAATGTTATAATTATCCCAAAATAATTACTTAACCCTTGTTTTGACGTAACAATAATTGCTTGATGCCCGTTTAACGTTAACTGATTGTTTTCTTGCTTACGCATTATAAAACTTAACGATTTCCATTAAAAACAAACGCGTACAATACAAAAAAAAATAGCGACTTTATCAACGTCGTACATTGTCCTAAAACACGGGGTGTTATAACTTCTGATTGCATCTTTAGTGGAGACACCTGCACCATGAATCTCAAGTTGACTCAGAAGACTCTGAAACCTGTCATAACCTTTGTGCAATCCTTCTGAGTTGGATACAGAAAAACCTTTAAACTGTTGCTTTAGAATGTATTTATGCATTTTCTTTGATTCATCATTGCCACCAAATCTGGATTTGATAGCATCCCACATCTCTTTAGCATCAGTTATCTTGTGAAATTTTGCTAAATGGTCTTCTGGTATAGCCATAAGCAAGGTGGTCCTTGCTTTTCTTTCTTTCATTCTCGCTAAAATCTCTTTAGTAGTTTTAGGAAGCAAAACCTTTATTTATCCATTTGTATCCGTTGAGACACTTATAGGACCATTTCCTCTTTGTATGACTTCCCATATAGGATAGTCTGTATAGGCCAAGTAATGTTCCATATTCATAGCCCATATGTCATACTCACCTTTCTTCAAAATAGGGAGTTTGATGGTTGACACAGTGTGAGGGGCTTGTTGTGTTGGTGTTACTACTGGTAGTGGTGGATTTTCATCATTTGCTCCTACCATTGAATAGATCTAAAAGGTAAAGGTTTATAACTGATGTGTTTTGGTTCTTCTTACTCAGAGTTTCTCTACAGGCTCTGATACCACTTGTAGATCCCAGTCTGATAAGATCTTTCTAGCCTGTTAAGGGTGGTAGCTAATCTGGATAGATCCAAACTAACTTATATTGCTAAGTAGAACAATGAATAAAATAGAACTTTTGATTACTATTAATCTGCTAGGTTACTCATTACTAACTATGAATATTTGTGAAAACTCTTATGTCTAACTAGTGGCGTAGGGTTCCTTTTATACATCAAGGAAACCCTAATGGGCTTACAAAATGCGTTAAGTGATCATGCATATCTATTCCTAATATATCTCATGCATATCACTTAAGCAGTACTATCTATATATGATAGCAGTACTAACTTACTACTAACAATACTAACTCTACTACCAATACTAGCAGATGTACTAGCAATACTAACTAACTAACACTAACAGTACTAACTCAGGAAAACATAATTCCTACATGATAGCATTGGTACTCCATTGGCTACAAAACCCCTAGATTCTGACTTAAGTGGAACTCCAGTTGATCAAACAAAATATCGTTGCATGGTCAGAGCACTCATGTAGTTAACAGCAAGTAGACCGGATATTGTACATGCAACATGTCATTATGCTCGTTATCAAGCGAGACCGACTAAGAAACATCTCACTACGGTTAAATGGATCTTTTGGTACCTTAAGAATACCATTAATATGGGACTTTGGTATTCGAAGGACACCGGTTTTGAACTAACTGCTTTTTCAGATTCGGATCATGTGGGTTGTCTTGAATGTCCATCGTAAGCGCACATTCTGGTGGCATACACTTAACGAAGGCGGTGATAAGCAAGTCAGCTGGTGGTCAAAGAAACAGGACTACACTTCAATGTCTTTAGCCGAAGCCGAGTATGTATCTTTATCTGTGTGCTGCAATTAAGTTCTATGGTTGAGAACTCAACTTACAGGTTATGGCTTTCACTTTGACAAAATACCTATGTATTGTGATTCAAAGGCAGCCATAGCCATCTTGTGCAATCCAGTCCAGCATACCCGTACCAAGCACATCAATGTCAAATATCACTTCATAAAGGAACAAGTTGAAAAGGGTATTGTTGAATTATTCTTTGTCAGAACAGAATACTAGTTAGCTGACATGTTTACTAAAGCCTTACCCGAATATAGGTTTAAGTATCTCATCAGACAACTCAGTATGAGAAGTTTGACTCCAGAAGAACTGGAGGTTCTTGCAAATGAATCTGTTTGATATACTTCAAACATCAAATTGTACAAATTTTTGAAAAAGAAAATACAAAAATATAAAACCTAGAAAAACAAAATATAAAATCAAAAAATTCAAAAATACCAAAAAGAATCTTCTCGACATGTCTCTTGGAATCGATTAACATTTACTACCTAGAAATGGTCAATTAACCATTGACCACCAGGGTTGTAAATGAAGTTTGAGCAAGAGTTTAGACGTTTCAAAACATGTCATTTCTAAATTTTCTTTATGACTTATGTGCAAATCAGTACATAACTTAGACCTCAATGTAAGGAAAGTGTATCTTTAAAGATAACTTAGCCTGTCAACGAGAAAGTCAAATTTCTCGGGTCTTGGGCTACTATACAAAACATTCAAAAGTTTTGAGCTCATGACAATGGTATTAAACAAAAAATTTAGCTCAACTGTAACCGGACCATAAATGTTAGGGGAGATGTACCTTCAGTGCACTTAAATCTACAATAGAAGAGGAGTTTCTACCATGGTTTTTTAAAAATCATTAAACATTCATGTCAAATTTGTTTCACAATAATATTTATGGTATCTTTCCATAATAAGTGGTATTTGTTAAAAGTGATTGTTCAACACTCCCTTCCTCGGTATATTTAACAATTGGTAAAATTCTAAATATTTATAAGTGGTACAATTGGTAAAATAATGTTCAACAATGTCATCTTTACAAGTGAATCAATTTTTGAGGGGGAGATTTTTAAAACCGAAAGCCTTTTAATGTTTTGGGTACATCTCATAAATGTCAACTTTATATATCCAAAAACATTCAAGTGAAATTAAAATATGGTATATCCAATGTCCAAATAATAATATACACTATTCACTAAGGCAATCAGTTAATGTTTTAATGTTTTTGGATACTCCTCTTAAATTCTTTCGGTATTCAAAACATTTAAACTAATTCATGCAATATCTTGGTACCATTTTTCTCCCCATAGAACTTTTTCATGTCATAAATTTTAATCAATTGGTATTTCAAATACTAAAAGATTTATTATTTTAAATAAGTGGAGAAAATGTGATTAAAATGTGATATAGAAGAATGTGATCTTTAAAACTCTAAGAGCAACTCTTTCCTTCGTGTGTGAAACCATTTCGAATCTCGATGTACATGTGTAGGGGGAGTATTTCAAAATTCCTGTATGCAAGGTTTTAATCGTTCGAGTCTCTATACCCAACAACCAATTAATCATACGACATCGATGAAGTCATAACGTGGTTAAGGTTAGGTATAAGTCCTATTATCTAACCAGAACCAAAGGGTTCTACCCATGGACATTCCATAGTTAGATTAGAAGTCCTTAGGTATGATTGTATATGAATGAGTATAAGGGAATAATGCCGACTAAGATTGAGCTAACACTAGAAGAAATCACCAACCGAAGTTAGTGATGACGTCTTGGTAAGCATTAAGGGGGTTTGAAGAATGAAAAAGAAAAGAATGGATAAAGGTTGAAAATAAAGTAGCCCTCCACACAACTTAGATAGAAACCAAGTCAATACATAAACTATCAAAATCACAAAGATGATTGATGATTGTTGGTATTGAAGAAAGCCATCATAGACCCAGTGATGCAATGCACAACCCTTCCCAGCTATTCGAGTTTCCCTCAAAAGAGACGTGTCTCATTTTTCATGGAGATACACACGTTATCTATTGACTCTCTTACTTTGAGATTGTGATATTTAATAGGTGGCTGTCAGCTCCAGCCTCCGATTACTAAAACTAAAGTGCACAAATCGAGTCTAGAGCTAGAAGAGATCAAATTTCAAATCTCATTAGGACACAATCCATGTATAATACTTGTTGTTCACTCTTAAACAACATTTCGTATCAAAGAGTCCTACGCATTATCCTTGAGATCTTGCCAGAAAATTCAGAGTGATACTCTTTAGTACTCACAGTGACGAATGGAAATCCTTCCGGAGTCAACCTGAAACAGCTCTGCGGTAGGTGACGTGCAAGATTCAATATGAATTAAGCTTGTGTCAACTGGATACGATTTGTCCAGCATATGAAGTTGACGAACTAGCACTAGAAAGATAGTAACTATCTGATTCACTCTTACCGTGTTGTCTGCTTTGAGATGCTCTGGTAACGAGAACGGCTAGTATAGCTGTGAAACCCTGCCAAGAAGATTCATATGAATTCTATCTGATCACAGGCAGTATTTATACTGATTAACGGGGAACCGTAGTTATTGCAACCGTATTTGACGAAGTGACAAAGATACTTCTGTCCATATCTGTTGTTTATCACTAACCTTTTAAATGCAGATTTAAATGTCGGTGTTGCAACCTTGTACCAACGAATCAGATTCATTACACATCCTCACCACACAAGCTTTTAAAATTCAATTAACCAACATCAAGCATTGTTGATACTAAACCTTCCTCATCATCAAAGAGCTTCAAAACTCAAATAAAGACTAGTCCAAATTGGGAAGATTTGTTAGTCTTATGTTTATATAAGTCAAACAAGAATGCCATCAGTATGAGTATGTCGGTCAAGGTTATTTACTAAATAAAGTTCCCTATAAAAGGATCAGGATAACCCCTTATGAACTCTAGACTAAAAGGAAATCAAACCTGAACTGCCTTAGGGTTTGGGGTTATAGGGTAGTTGTTAAACTCCTTGATCCAAAGCTAAAAACTATGGGTGAAAGAGGCATTGAATGCATCTTTGCTGGATATGCTGATCATTATAAGGATTTTAGGTTCTATGTCATTGAACCTAATGAATCAGTTTCAATTAACTCAATAATTGAATAAGTCCCTAGACCAAGTCAGAAGTCCCTGATAAATGAAACTGAAGACATTGATGGTTAATTGGTCCCAGAAGAGGTCACTGACAAGGTTGTTCAACAACCTGAACATAAGCTTAGAAAAAGCAAAAGGAATAGGACTCCAAAGAACTTTGGACCAGAATTTCAATTGTACTTAATTAAAGGAACAAGGGATGAGGTCTCTAACCAACACTTATATTGCTTTAATTTTGAGGATGACCCCAAGACATTTGATAAGGCAATGAAGTCGCAAGATGTTGCTTTCTGGAAAGAAGCAATCAAGGATGATATAGATTCCATATGGGCAACAACACTTGGGTGTTGGCCGATCTACCTCCAGTTTGTAAACCTCTTAGTTGCAAATGGATCTTTAAAAGAAAACTAAAGGTAGATGAAACCATTAAAAAGTTCAAGGCAAGACTGGTCATTAGGGGTTTCAAATAAAAGTCAAAGATAGACTACTTTAATACTTATGATCCAGTGGCACATATCACTACCCTAAGACTGCTGATTGCTTTGGCATCAATTCATAATCTAATTATTCATTAGATGGATGTGAAGACAACATTCTTGAATGCTGAATTAGATGGGGAGGTCTATATGAACCAACCTTAGGGCTTCATCATGCCTGGAAATGAAAACAAGGTATGTAAACTGATGAACTCTTTATATAGATTGAAGCAGGCACCTAAGCAATGGCATCAAAAGTTTGATAAAGTGGTTTTATCTAGTTTTTATTTACTTAACCAAGCCAACAAATATGTGTATAGCAAATTTGATGAATCTGGTAAAGGAGTCATCATTTGTTTATATGTTGATGACATACTGATCTTTGGCACTGACCAAGTTTAGGTTGACTTGACAAAGGAATTCTTGTCATCTAGATTCTTCATGAAGGACATGGGGGAGACTGATGTTATCCTTGGAATAAGGATTAAACATGAAAGTAATAGAATATCGATTTCTCAGTCTCACTATATTGAGAATGTACTAAAGAATTCATTTACTTTAATTGTACTCCAGTGAGTACTCCTATAGATACTAGTGAGAATATGATGCCTAATAATGGTTAGGCTGTATCTCAACTTGAGTATTATAGGGTGATTGCTTTTGTAGCAGGAAAACTGAGTAGGTACACTAGTAATCCTAGTACTTAGCTCTGACAAGCAATTCAGAGGGTACTGAAGTATTTGAAGAAAACTATGGATTATAGTTTGACATATACTGGTTATCCTTCAATTTTAGAAGGATACACTGATGCAAGTTGGATCAACAATACTGAAGACAATTCGTCTACCAGTGACTAGGTATTCTTGCTTGGTGGAGATGTAATTTCTTAGGCATCTAAGAAGCAAACTTGCATCACCAGCTCAACAATGGAATCTGAATTTCTGGCTTTAGCATCTAATGTTAAAAGCTAAATGGTTAAGGAACATGATCCTTGAGATTCCATTATGGTCCAAACCTATAACACCTATATCTATCCGTTGTGATTAAGGGTGTCAATCGGGTTATCGGGTCGGGTTTGAAGCTTATCGGGTCGGGTCTATCGGGTTTTGGAAATATATAACCTAACCCGCAACCCGACCCTATAAGAAGTTGGGTCTATCAGGTTCGGGTCAATCGGGTTGCGGGTTTATCGTATTGGGTTATTGGGTTACTTGTTAAGGAACAAAAAGACCAAATTAACAAAAATTGTTAATGCTATCGAATAGAGATGTTGAACTATGATAGCAAGCGTTTTTCTATCTTGTCATCATCATTTATCTCTACAACAAAATGTATAGATTAATTTAGTAAAGTGCATGATTCACATCAATATATGTAGTCAAGAAACACAGATGGTGATTACCTGCTGGTGATTACCTGCTAGTGGTCTCACTTGCATCAAACCATGTCCCTCCATTAATTCTTTTGGCACATGATTACCAATCAACTTAATAAAAATGATATTACCAATCAACTTAACTAAACAAAAGCTAAGTTAATGAGCTTTTGTTAAAATAAAATAAAATGTATTAACATCATTATATGTTATTGGGTTTATCGGGTTAACCCGATAACCTGATAAGAAACTAACTAGGACCCTAACCCGACCCTATTAGACTATCGGGTCTATCGAGTTGACCTGATAAACCCGATAAGCTAAGCTAAACCCGAATCAACCAGACCCTATAAGGCTTTATCAGGTTCAGGTCGGGTTGGGTCAACCTATTTAACACCCCTAGTTATGATAGTGCTGCTACATTAGCAAAGGCTTATAGCTAAATGTACAATGAGAAGTCTAGATACTTAGGTGTCAGACATAGCATGATTAGTGAACTTATCATGAATGGGGTGGTATCTATAAAGTTTGTGAGGTCTCAACAAAACTTAGCTGATCACTTGACAAAGAGACTGGCTAGAGACTAGGTTATAAAATCTGCTAAAGGAATGGGTTTAAAGTCCAACTTAGTCATTGAATGCTAAGACACCTAACTCCCTACTGATTAAACTTGGTAGCTGAGTTCAATACGGAAATCTGAACGTTTAGAGGACTAAAGTACATGTTTTACAATCATCCCAAGTACGTGCTTGGAACCTGTTAAAAAGGAGGATGTAGTCTTTACTTCTCAATGGTTAATTTCTTTGAAAAAGTATTTAGCAGGAGCATGAATAAAGAGGAACCACCTACATGAATGTTGAGGTTTTTCATTTCAAGGAGCTTTAGACTTTTATATCTTATAACATTTATGAATTGGATATGGACACATGGCTTTTATAATGTGATGAGCGTTTAAGCGTTTAAAAACTTGTGTGTATTTTTATCTTCATGTATTCAAATAGGCTGAAGGGTTCAATTCTTAGAACATCCTAATTCTCAAATATTTGAACGTGTAATGTCCTAAGATGGAAATTCAATCCTTAGGATATTTTTGTTTATGCACTTGTTTTGTTTAATGTTTAATTTTCATGCAAAGGAATTGTACTAAATGGGGAGGATTGTTGGAAATTTAGTTCAATTGCGGGTTCAGATCATACCGGATAATGGGACTAGAGGTACGGAGTGTACTCCCATAGGTCACTGAACACCCTGACTCTGTTAGTGGTAAAAGGAAATTTAAGTCGCTGATGAAGTTTAGTGAGTTCACTCTTCAGTGAGTGCAACTCTGAATTGAATGATACTCATCAGTCTGATGGCTTCAGCTTTGTACTCCCTGAGTAATAAGCTGAAGGACACCATCAAAGGGTAATCCATCAGAGAACTTATCATCAGCGGGTTAACTCATCAGTGAGTCTTTAGGTCTGAACACTTCAGCTTGCATACTCTTTAGTGAGCTAGCTATGAGTGTTCAAGACATTGAAGGAATGACTTAGTTAAATGAATTCAACTAACTTGTAATGGCTTTGACCTATTCAAGAGGCAGTTTGAATACATCAATGACCATGTTTAATTGGTCGTGCAACCACTAATCCCTACAATTATAGAGACTAATTATGTAGTAATTGATGGGCCGTTAATCACTCATAATTCCATTGACTAGGGTTTGAGTATATCTCCTATAAATAGAAGATCACAACTGCATGGGAAACACACAAAAAACAAAAAAACACTTAAAATTGAAGGGTTCTTAATTTGTGCCTAAAACAATAATAAGCACTTGGTTTTATCCCAAGGAGGTATTCGTGTAACCCAGGCATAAGGTCGAATAATCTTCTTTGAAAAGTAATCACACAACTTCAAGTGATATCCAATAACCTTCATTGGTAATTAGTGTGAGTCCCAATGAATAGATCTTCTTAGCTTGTTAAGGATTAGTTAACTTAAATAGATTCAAACTAAATATATGAGAAACAATGATTATGAATACTACAAGTTATGCAGAATCTAACTTGTAATACTAAGAAGAACAATGTATACTAAACTTTGAATTTATATTAATTGCAAGTATTCTGCCTGGTTATAGAATAACTAACTATGAAAACTTGATATGAAAACTAATATCTCTAACTATGCCGTAGGGTTCCTTTTATATACTAAGGAAAACCCTAATGGGCTTACAAAACGCGTTAAGTGATCATGTATATCTATTCCTAATATAACTCATGCATATCACTTAAGCAGTACTAACTATATAACTAACAGTACTAACTATTATACTAACAGTGCTAACTATACTGGCAGTACTAACTAACTATAACTAGCAATACTAAGTGTAGAAGCTTTGAATCCTAACAATCCTCCCCTAAACTTGTAATTTACCATCAAATCTTAAGTTTCTTCTGTATTTAATCTTCTAGACTGCTCTATTGAGGATTCTTCCAAACATTCTTCTACTTCTGTACTTGTGACCTTATAAACCTTAGAAATTTAAATGCCATCTCATTTTCATGATCAACCTCTAGTTTTCTGCTTAACATCTTTGATAGCATTTCTTGAGTAAGTGGATACTTCTTTTCTATCATCATGTAAATGGAAATTCCATTGTCCATCAACAAAATATGAATTCCACATGAATCAAATAGTCTCCAGCTTATCAAATTGTATTCATGTTGATAACTCCAGACTTCATCTTCTTCATCAGGTTGAAATAAGATCTTCATATCTCCTCATAATATCAAGTCATATCCTTTTGGTCTTGATGTTGCATACCTTTCTTCTACTAGTCTGTATAGATCCATTACATCCTGTCTGTCAAAATCATCAAGCATCTCACTGAAAATCTTGTAAATCTTGGAACCTTTATCTGCTATGATGATTTGATAATACATAAAATTTTCTGTCAGGACATGAGTCTTCTAATCAACTATTGGATACTTAGTAGCTAAAGATTTAATATCTGCAGCAACATCATCTCCTGGAATTATATCCAAATAAGCTTTAAGATCTTCCTTCTCAATATCATCTTCTAGCTTTTGTTTCTTCATACTTTCTTCACTATCTTTTCCACTTGCTATTTTCCTGGCAAGAGTTTTCTTCCTGCTTCCTCCAGCTTTCTTTTTGCTACCTTTTTCCTTGTCTTCAGAATCCATGGGTACAAAAGATTGATTCTGATCTCATACTCTTTCAAATATAGGTCTGATTTCTTCATAACTCATTCCCTTGAACTGACTTCTATCTTGAATTCTCCCTGATCTTCAAATATATGCAAATGTTACTTCCTAACTTCATGCTAAAGAGTTTAGGCTTTTTTGAAGAGCATATATCTTAATACTGCAGGAGTCATAAAGCAATGACATAAGCTTGAGCATCTTTAGCTACAACTCTTTCTTGTCTTGCTTTATTAATCTCTTCATGTAGCTGTCTAGCTATTTCAGCATCCCTTGCAATCCTCTGAGTCTCTTCTTCATTAAGTTGTTCTTGCAACCTTACAGCTTCTTCATGCCCAAGTTTTCTTGCTCTAGTTGCTTCTTTGTCTTCTTCTTAGGCTCAGGCTCTGTCATAATTCCTTTACCCTTATCTTTTTTCTTTTCAGCACTCTTTCTGATATACACTAAGTTCTCAGCAGCAGTACTAACTTTTAGCAGTTAGTAAACTGCTATATTAGTAGTACTAACTTCACTAGCACCCTTTTCATGACTTCCAATGTCTTCTACAAGCTTAGTAGGCTGTTCTTCCTCTAGGATTATCTCCGAAATTTTACTATTCATTTCTTTTTTTTATAGGTTATAACGTTGTAAGTGCCGCCTGTAGAAATTGTTTAGCAATTTCAGCATCTCTTGCAATCCTTTTTCTTTCTTCCTCATCAATCTGTTCTTGTAATCTAATGGCTTCTTCATGACTAAGCCTTTCTTGTTCTAGTTGCTTCTTGGACTTCTTTTGAACAGATTCATCTTCAATCATGATTGCTTTACCTTTATCTTTCCTCTTCTCTGCACTCCTTCTTATATATACCAAATTTGCAGCAGCAGTACTAACTTCTGGAATAACAGTACTATGCTCTGCACCAACAGTACTAACTTCTTTTTCTCCTTTTTCACCACTACCTTGATCTTCCACAAGCTCAGTAGGCTCTTCTTCTTCTAGCACTACCTCAGTATCATCACTAATCTTCTCCTGAATCTCTATATCTTCTTGAATCCATGATGTTCCTTCATCCTGTACCAATGAAATAGAGGGGTCTTGATCAATCTCTGTAATTTTCCTCCCCTGTTTGGAAGGATCCTCTAGACCTTCTTCATCATCAGAAACAACTATCCTGAATCTCCTTCTAGCTTGAGTTGACTTGACTGTCTGCTCTAACTTCTTCACCTTCTTGATTAATTTTGTAAGAGCAGTACCATAAGTTTGTTTGGTTTGTGCCAACTCTGCCTCCAAGCTTGTTACTTTGTTTGACAAATTGGTACATAGAACCGTCAATTCAGAAAGTGATAAACTACCCTCATCACGTCCAAGTGAGTGAACACTGTGGAGAGGTGATTCATGGGGCATTGGAACAGCCTCCTCTGCATCAGGTGTGGGTTGAGTGTTTGGTGGTTGTGAGGTTGATGGGGTACTGACTGGTGTATGTTGAGGTGATAATGATGGTGAAGATGTTATTCTGGATGGAGAAGTTTCAGGTGCACTGATCATAGTAGGAAATAAAGAAAAATCTATTCCAGAATAACCCCTTGAAACCCTCTTCATATTACTAAAGACTTTCTGTGTAAGGATAGGAGTAGGATATGTTTGTGTGTGGGGTTGAAGGAGTCTCTTTTGCTTGTTTAAACAGATTTGGATAAATCTTGGGTACATCAAAAACTTGTGTGGGTTTTCCAGATTCTTAATCATAGCATCAAAAATTAGTTTTGAAAAATTGTAAGTCCTGTTTGTGGCCAAGCAAATTATAGCAGTTGCTATATTGCTACTAAACTGCTCCCAAGCAGTTTTCTTAGGGCTTAAGCAGTGGAGGATAGTATGAATTAGAAACTTCCACTGAGGAGAAAAATGACCCTTTTGAAAAGTAAGTTTATCAGAATCAGTCACATACCCCATTAGAGCAAGTTGCTCAAATATCTCTGAATTGGGTAGAGTAGTAACACCACCATTGTCCTCCAACTTTAGATGTCTTCTTAGAGAGGCTTCAGTAATAGTCTTTACTTGTCCATCAATTGTAGCAGTTAGTTCTACCTCTCCATTAGCACTTGTTCTAGCAGTAGCTGTTCTCCAAAATTGCTTAATAAAGGAAACATATATTGTTGGATTCTCTGTGAGGGCATACTGGATGTGACTAGCATTCAGAAAATCAATGATCTGATGAAACCCTTCACTTCCTTCAGACTTCTGTAAGTAGGCCACCATGTTATGCTTGTCGCAAAACTCCAAATTAGCCATGTGATTAAGAAAATATTGAATAAACTTCTGGGATGAGCTCGTTTATGTGAGTATGAAAGCTTGGCAAAGTTAATTGAGATTATATTGAGAGCACTTAGGGTTGTAATTTGACCGACTGAATGAAATTTGATCTTATCTTGAAGAAATCTTACTAATTTATAGAAAGATCATGAATTTCCAATTAGTCAAACCCTATAGGCTATGTTGTTGGCGGAAATATCTCAACGGCTATATTAAAATAAGGAAATTATGTTATGCCTCAAACAGTACTAACGGTAATGTAGCAGTACTAAGTTTAGCCTAACAGTACTAACTTTAAGCCTAGCCGTATTAACTTTTCCCAGCAGTATAAAGATATGCCTGGCAGTACTAACTTAATACTAGCAGTATTAAGTTTATGCCTAGCAGTATAAACACCAATTCTATTCCAACAAGCATTTCCATCATAAACTTGGATTCTCACAAACTCTCTTTCTGTTTTTCATCTCACTATATCTCTTAATTCTTTTTGCTCACCAATTCACTCTTTTTGTTTTTAAGCACACATATCTCTTTTTGTTTTTGAGCTCACTGAATCTCTCATTTCTTTTGACTCACCATATCACTCTTTCTGTTTTTATATCACAAATCGCTCTATTCTTTTAAACTCACCAATGCAGACAGTTTTGTACAATGTGCCATCAATTCAATTAGTTTCATACTGTCCTCCCCACTTCTAAGTGTGTTAACTCTTGAGAGAGGTGGATCATTGGACTTTTAGATGCAGCCTCAAACCTAGTTTGAGCATCTACATCCCCAATGTGGCTTCTTGGCACCTGGGACCACTACCTGAGCAAATTTCCTAAGAACTTGGCTCATTAAGTGTTGTCATGGATTGGGTCTTAGTTTATGTTACCACTGTCCTGCTCTGCTTCTAAGCTAGAAGCAGTAGTGGCAGCCCTTTCCATTCTGTCACCCAACTCCTTATGGACAGCCTCATCACCAACCTTTATAGGGGACCATCAGACTAAGGTATCTTAGTGTCCCAACCTCTTTTTCCTAGCAGTACAAATTATACTTAGCAGTATTAATATTTGCCTTAATAGTTTTAACTTTGTCTTCAATAATTATACAATAACATGCCTCTATTCATCACAAGCACACTAGAAAAGACTAGATAGACATGCGAGAATTCATGAGGATCCATATTTATGTATGACTTATGAATAGAAGTTAAGAACTGTTAAACCTCCCCTCAACCAATGTAGCTACAAATTAAGCATACCAATGCTTGCCACTAGAAAATTAAATCTGCTTACATCAAAGGCTTTAGTGAGAAAATCTGCAACATTATGATCTGTATGTATCTTGACCATCTTAATCAATCTCTTCTCATAAGAGTCTCTAATGAAATGATGCCTGATCTCTATATGCTTTGTTTTCGAATGATAGATAGGATTCTTGATAACACAAATAACACTCTCATTGTCAACATAAATCTTTGTCTGCATAAAATTAAATCCATAATCCAACATCTGATTCTGGATCCAAAGCACTTGTCCACAGCAGTGAGAAGCAGCAATGTATTCAGCTTCAGTAGTTGAGTTAGCCATCATAGTCTGCTTTTTACACTACCAAGAGATTAACCTTGAACCAAGAAATTAACAACCTCTTGTTGTGGATTTCTTGTCCAAGCTGGCACCTGCATAGTCACTGTCTAAAAAAGCTTCCAATATAAGAGGAGAGTCCTTAGGATACCAAAGGCCCAACTTGGGTTGACCTTTTAGGTATCTAAAGATTCTTTTTACTGCATTCAAGTGGGAAACTTTTGGCTGAACTTGAAATCTTGAGCAAGCACAAACTGAGAACATAATATCTGGTCTAGAGGATGTAAGATACATCAATGACCCAATCATTGACCTGTATAAATGAACATCAACATCCTCACCATCTTCATCCTTTGTCAAAGCCTTGTTGGTTTCCATAGGAGTACTAGCTGTCCTTATACTAGAAAAGCCAAATTTCTTCAAGATTTCACCAACATACTTGTCCTGACTAATGAAGATCCCATCTTCTTTCTGCTTGACTTGTAAACCCAAAAAGAAAGTAAGTTCTCCCATTGAACTCATCTGAAACCTGTTGTGCATTATCTGCTCAAACTCATCACATAAAGACTTCTTAGTTGAACCAAAGATGATGTCATCTACATATACTTGAACCAGTAGAATATCACCCTTGAGTCTCTTTATGAACAAAGTCTTGTCAATTTGTCCCCTGTGAAATCCATTATCCAGCAGATAGGTAGAGAGTGTCTCATACCAAGCTCTAGGAGCTTGATGTAGACCATATAAGGCTTTCTCCACTTTGTAGACTTTTTTTGGAAATTCTGGATCCACAAAACCTGGAGGTTGGCAAACATATACCTCCTCTTCAATAGTGCCATAGAGAAAAGCACTTTTAACATCCATCTGGTACACAGGAAAATTCATAAATGATGCAAAGGCCAAAAATAACCTGATTGCTTCAACCCTAGCAACAGGAGCAAAAACCTCATCATAATCAATGCCTTCTTCTTGTTTATACCCTTGTGCTACCAGTCTGGCTTTGTTCCTTACAACTATTCCCCTTTCATCCTTCTTATTTCTATACACCCACTTTGTACCAATAGCCTTTTTGCCACTAGGTAAGTCAACTAGTGTCCAAACCTTCTGAATCTTGAACTGAAGCAGCTCCTCTTGCATTGCTTCAACCCAACTTTCATCATCAAGGGCTTGAGATATCTTTGTGGGTTCATGTTGAGAAAGGAAACAAGCAAATAAGCAGTTCTAGAAATCTTTGTGATTTGTCCTTCTCTGCTTTTGGATGTAGCTAATCATAGCATGCTCTCTAGAATTCTTCTTTGTCATGCCTCTTGTTTGTACTGCTGACTTTGGATCGCCAATAATCTGAGCTTTAGGATGAATAAAGTGTACTCTAGTTGTAGGAATAGGACTGACAACAGTGGAAGGTTCCATGTTGTTGAAATCAGTCTCTGCACCTACACTTTGATCAACATAAGGAGTGTTGAGAGTTTCCAAGTCATGATCATCATAAGCATTGTTAAAAATGCCAGTACTGTGAATTTCAGTAGTATCTTCGAATTTAGGCATTAGAGGATCATGAGGAATATTAGCAACATCAATAGGAAAAGATCCACCAAAAGGAACAAATGATGGTCTACTTGATGGTCCAACAAGACTAAAAGTCCTGGATGCACTAGCAGTATTAACTGGTGTGCTAACAGTATTAAAACTGTTAGTACTGCTAGCTCTAGTAATCTTCTCCTGGCTATCACACTGAGCTTCAAACTCTTTTCTAACAGCATCTGATTGCTCTGTAGCCTCCTTCTCTTGATCCATCATATTATCAAGAACATTCTTCAAGGCTTGATCATACTCACTTGCTGGTTCTTGTATAGTCTTTCTACAAGCATCATCATTAACTGTATAATCCTTAGCCTTATCATCTGAGCTCTTATGGCTTGAAGAGATAGATGACCATAATAGGAACACAATATATTGTTGAGAAGACACATTCTCTTCTTCAGTTTGTCCAGCATCAATAGTTTTCTTCAAGCCTGTATTGCCATTAGTTTCTTGTGGACCTGCATTTTTGTTAGTTTGATTCCCTGCAGAAACTGGTTGATAATTCATAGAATTGTTAAGGAATCAATATCAAAAGGCCAGTTAGGTCCTTGTCTACAACATTTGGTTTATTTTCAAGAAAGTTTACATGCAGATTCTCTTTAACTTTTCTGGTTTGAGAATTAAATACCCTGAAAGCTTTTCTATTTACAGAGTACCCCACTAAAAACCCTTCTTCAGCCTTCCCATCAAATTTGTCTAAAGGGTCTAGGGTATTTAGGATAGTAACAGGACATCTGATATGTGTTTAAATACACATACCATTTTCTATATTAAGCGGACCTAAATGACTAAAAACATACCAAAAATACATTGTATTTGTATGTTTGCATTTGTATTGTGCAGGAAACGGTGTATTCAAGTAAAAAAAAAGCAAAAAGAAGCCAAAAGCAAGCAATTCCAAGCACGGTGTAGTAAGAGGGTGATGTAGTTTTACGTACCTATAAAATAATATAATCCCGAGAGTAATTAAGAAAGTTACCAAGTTACCCTTGATAAAATTCACTCTCAAAAATATATATAATATATTCTAGGAATACGTATATTAAAACCTGGGCAAAGTATGATCACCCGGGTCGTTTCCCAATGACTCGCTGCAATGGCAACTTGTTTAGGTCTAGGATCTGATTTGAATAATGAGAAAGAGATATTTTTTTGATTTAATTATATACTAAAATACAAGGCACAATTAAACAAAACTAATTAACAAATTAAACTTAATTTAGAAAGTAAATAAAATGCGACATTTAAGAAAACAATTGCAATTTAAAACTAAAATATGTAAATTAGATTCCTAAACCTAAATTAATGCTAAAGAAAATTTTAGGAAAATTAAAAATATTTTTTAAAAGCTTTTTGGATTTTTTTTTATGAATTTAAAAACCATTTAATGAAAATTTAATTTTTAAAAATATAAAACTTAAAACTATAAAAATTCTATATAAAAATACTTTTTATTAAGCAGAAAAAAAAATTGCAGAAATTTGATTTATAAAAAGCCCTAATTTTTATACTATTTATAAAAAACTAATTTTTACTAATTAAAATTTGAAAAACTATTAATTATTAATAAAAATCCTTTTATAAATACTCAAACTAAAAAACACCAAAACCACATGGGGCAAAAAATTGACAAGTAAACAAGCTGAGGGTAGGCGGGGTAACCTTGGGGTTTTTCGAAAAATACACAAAGTTTTCTCTATTGGCAGTAACAAGTCCAGGACCTAGGGACCGTAAACTAGACTAACAATCAAATTAACTAACGATCTAACTATGAAAATTAAACAGGATAACAGGAGTAACACAAGGATTAAATGTGTAAATTTAATACTAACTGATGAAATTATTAAAAAAAAATTGACAAATCAGACCATTTCGCAGCACCTAACAAATTACCATCAGCATCCTTTAAAAAAAAAATCAGCTTATTAGCTTTTTAAGAATGCAAAAACTTAACTATTAACTTATTTAAAATAAGCTGAGAGTGCTTATAAGGGTTGATAAGCTTTTTTCTAGCTTAATAACATTCAACTTTTAACCTAAACTAATTTAAGCAATTACCTCAAAACCACAAGATTGATTTAACTTTTTAACCTAAAAACTACTTACTCAATGCAGCTTATCTAACTGCTTATCAACTAATAATTAACAGAATCAAAAGCTTTAAACAGAATTAAATAGACAATAATAAAATTTAATGAAGCTTAAAGAAAATAAAGAGTACCTTTTGTTTCCAGTTTAAACAGGAAACACCATAAGCTGAGTGGGCTTATGCTTATTCCACCTTAACCCCTTTAAGCAGGCCAACAATCCTACACTAACCTATAAGCTGTCCAACAGCCCTAAACCTCATTGAACACATAGCCATCCATTTCCAATAAGAATCAATGTCTTGGTCAAATGATATCAATAACAAACATCAAAGAACCATTTAAACAGAATTTAAATGAAAAACTCGAATTAATGTAAAATATTACTTTTATTAAAAACTGAAATAAAGGTTCATTACAATACGAAATAACATAAAATTAAAATTACAATTAAAGAGAACTACTACAACTGAATCAATAAAAATAAATTGAAAAATTAACACTAAAAATTAACTACTAACTACTACTACTCTCCTTCTCAAGCTGGAATGATGGGGGATTTATACCCGAGCCTTGAGCTTCTCGATCCTTCACTTCGCCTCATCACAGCCCTTCATCTCTTCTCTCTCCTTGATAGCCGTTAGATTGGATTGTGTAACAACCCGGTATTGATGATTGTGCTTGGGTGTGTAGTCTTGTGGGTGTATTCACACACGCACGTACATCAAACAATACTTTCTTTTCATTTAGCACGGTGGATTGGGATTGGGGAATGTTTGATAGTGATGGGCGGGTTAAGTAGTGTGAGGGGGACATTAACCCTAAGGTTAATTAGTGTGGGGGTGAAGGGTTTAGTAACTAGGGTTCATGGGGGTTTGGGTGTTCTTCGGTGTGGGTGAGTGAGAGTGAATCTCATTTGGGGGTAAAAATGAGCACAGTAACTGTTTTGGGTATAAGTATCACCGGGTTGGGGTTGGGTTAGGGTTCGGGTTTGGTGTGGGTAATCGGGTTGGGGGTTAGGCTGTGATTGGTTGAGAGAAGTCCACGGGTATATTTGACCCGCCATTTGACCCGCGACTTTTATAAGGTTTAGAGTAATTGCAACTTCGACCCTTGTGTTTGGCTGAAATTTGTTGAGGCTATAAAACAAAAATAGTTTAATTGCAAATTCGGCCCTTGGACTTAATTTCTCCATTTTCAAGTCATAATATACTTTGAAAAGTTGCAAGTTTAGTCCCTGGAGATTTAAATCATTGGAGTTGGGCTTTGGTTTTGCTGAGGTAGAGCTGAGGCTTGATTTTCTTTGGCTTCATGATCCACTCATCGTTCTCGTGTACGTTTTTGAATGGTTTCTTGATGTTTTCTGTGATTTTTGACATATGTACTGCAACCACATTAAATCAGATACAGCACATTTTTGCCATTTTTTGATCGTTTTGGGTTTATTCTGGGTCTTTTTAAGCATAAATTGATATGTGTCTTTCTACATTTCAAATTTCCCAAACTAAATACGATTGTGTGTCCTCACGCAATAGCACATGCCTTATAACCAAATACTCAAAATTCCCAACTCAACGGATTGTGTAGCAAGAGTTCGTTTAAGAGGTCCAAGTTATTAAAACACCCGACTTCCATTTTCTAGTTTTTCTCTTTTTATTTTTCTTGATTTATTAATACCTTAACTAATTTATTTGTTTTGACATAATGCAATGTTTCATTACCAAATTGGTAAACTTTTAGGATCATCGAACTAAAGCTCAATTAAGCGTCTAAATGATAACTTAATCATCCCCGATTTTTACTTTTCCCATGCAAGTTAAAAAAAGATCACGTTAATTACAAGTCATGACAATAACATACTCAGAAATATTAATTGTGTTTACTCTTCTCCCACAAATCAACTTTTGTATCCTCAGGGATTTTACTTAAGTCATATACCCGAAGGCTCTTTAAGACTTTTGTTTCGATACTTATTAATTCAGAAAATAAAGTGTATGGTTAAGAACGCAATAATTAGCTCCTAGCCCTTCTCAAAAGATCAAATGTAATCAAGAATAATTCCACATCGAGGTGGACCAAAATTTGGCTTTTATGACGGATACTTAAACAAGGCCAACATGCATGTCATACACCTATGGCTCTTTAAGACAAGGAATGAACCTATCTTATTTGCAACCGTATACCTTTAGGCTCTTTAAGGCACTAAATAAGACACTATAACTATTAAGCAACATTATTATTCCTCAGTCCTTTAGTAGGCTACAACATCGGCCACGCCTCCGACAAGATGTAGCAAACATATTTCGACTTTGTATTATATAAGTAAAACCGGTGCCTTTTATCTCCCGAGCCAATCGATAGCGAGTCGCAACATACGACGGTCGTGTCTCTCTATTTCAACCTTACTTATAGACACCGGACTCTCAACCCCCCCCTTATATGAAATCTCCAACATCGGACACGCCTGAGACTACGATGAAGTAATCTGGCAGACATAATTATTTATCTATATTTTCTGTATTTTTAAGCCAATTAAGTTATTCTGATGTGTACTCATCCTCAATCACAAAGGACCTAAAGAAAATTTCTAATTAGACTAACATTATAAACACAAAAAAATACATTAACTCTATTTATTAAAATTTCATATAAAAGTGAAACATGCTAATGGGAGAAAAAAAGCAAAGTAATTACATATGGCTGAAGAAAATCAAACTATTCTACGTTTATATCATGGACTTATAAAAATACACTACTCATTCTCGTTCTTACAAAAGTAAATTTTGCCAAATTTGCTTAGCCTTATAAAATTTCAACATCGGCATATTTAAAATCTACTTGAGATACTAGCAAAGCTTTCACCTTTACTAAGATTAGTTAGCATGTTTAAAGTCTCTTATGAGACTCGCACAAACTATCCTCAGTATTTGTTAAGGAAAAAAGCGAGAAACCTCTACACGTACGATGGGGTCAAAAATTACTTCTTATTTTACCAGCGGAAAACCTACATTTTTGTCTGATTATTATTTTTTTTTTTTTTTTTTTTTTTTTTTTTTTTTTTATTTAATTTACTTAATTTTTTTTTTTATTTTTTTTTTTTTTTGTTGATATTTAAATTAAAAAATTTTTGCTATTTTTGTGGGAGAAGGGTACGTGAGAAACACAATAAAGCCAAGCACATCAAATCGCATACGATTCCTCCTAAAACTAAAATGAAAATGTCCTCAATGTCTTAAAGTCGGGTTTCCTACGAATCTAAGGCCGTTTATTAAGTACGACAAGATTATTTTCGTTAATCGATAAGGTAAAAGGATATTGATCTCCCAAAACTAATTTACACAAAGGATGAGAAATCGAGTGTTCGGAATTAGGCATCGAACACGAGAGGATTCTTGAATGTTGGGTTAATCCTAGCCAAATCACAACACCAACAACGCAAACTGAGAGGATGGGTCCCTAACATCACCAAAACATTAGAGGTTAGAAAATAAAATAGAAAGAAATGGATATATTGCGTGTAAGCCCTCAAGGAGCAACTGCCTATTCGGCGCACATCACATGCTGGAGACGCGCGTCTGCTGATTTTAGGGTTATTGTTGTTTTGTGCGCACCGGCCACCCCCCCCCCCCCTCGCCCCACCGCCCTCCCCCCCCCCCCCCCCCAAGAAAGCATCTAGTCGCTCCTGTCATGTGCTATGAGAGATCGTTGAATCCCATGATATAAGTAAATCCATAAAACAAAGTACAAACATAATAACCGTAACAATATTATATAGGGAATAGAGATCAAAATCTTGTACGCACACACGAAACACCACGCTCCCACGACGCATACACCCAAGATCGCCACCCAACCGCACGCCCTGCAATAGAAAACTTTGCCACTCTTCGCCCAATTGACTAACTGCGCCTATGCTGGGCATTTTGAAACGTGTTGATTTCTAGGATCAAAATTAAATTATACTTCTAAAGAGAAGAGAAGGCAAAAAAATCATAGTGATGTCTTGGTATAAGTGAAAGAATGGACGAAAAGTCCACTGATAGAATGCAAAGGATTGACATCATTCAAATTTAGAGGAAACGTCTTCGTACTTTGGTAGAAATTAAGCACACATTCTTCAAACCATTCATTGGTGTGGTTTACGTGGAGTAGAAAAATTGACGGTTCTTTGAACAACTAAAAGAGTCCCGAGGAAATGTTCTCTTTAGATACTCCTCAATGTTACAAGATGTTTTATCATGAATGGCACATGATAAATAGGTATACTTGGTTTGAATACTTTGTTCCTCGTTTCGAGAGGGAATTCAAATGGTAACACTAGCGAAACTCCGCAGTGGAAAGGCGATTAGTAAGGGAGGTACCTAACAAAGGATGTGGTAAAATACTTGTGGTGGTAGAGTCAAATAAAATGGGTAAGTCCTTTTTCAAGTCCTTTGGTTTGGAGAAATGATCATTAAAATCAATTGGATTATCGGAAAGTGATTCTAATTGGCATGACAATGGTATTGATTTGGAATACTTGAAACTTCCTCAACTTGTTCCTGATTTCTTCAATTTCTTGAGGACGAGAAAGAGTCTTTGGTTTCTTATGTAAGAATGCTGTCAAGAGACAAATTATCTTTTTCCTTATCGCAATTCGATTCAATCATTTCCACCACAAATCGGACCCCTAATGAGGAAAAATATCGGCGTTTTTTCCATGAACAAACTTCTCTCGGTGAGAGTAGGAAAGTAGGATTGCTACTTAAAACTTCGATGGCGTGATAGGGAGAGTAAGATCAATTCCGGTGGAATCGAATCTTTTTCAGATAGTCTTTTCAATTCACTTGCTTCGGTGATGTAAGTGTGATGGAAGAAGAGACTTAATTCGAATCCTTTATCTTCTCTTCAAAGAGAGGATTCACGTTGCTGGATTTGAAACTTTCATCGAATTTGAAAAGAGGGTTTGAAATAATTCGAAACGTATCTTCTTGGAGGTTCTTTTTAAGAATGGAAACATCATCCGGTTTGGTAATGAGTTAGGAAGAGGAATTCATCGGTGAATTCCTCGGAAGTAGAATCACTAGTCTTTATCGGAGAAGAACTAGGAAAGGAATCATCGGGGTGGAAATGTGGGACCTGCCACTAAACGATTCTCTCTTTCGAAAAAATCGATAATAGAAATATTCTGTGAACACAATTATTATCTTTGTTTTTCTCAAGAATTATCGGCATTAATAACAAGTTCTCTTTTCCTACTCTTAAAGTCAAATTCTCTTTCATACAAATCAATAGAGAGCTTTTGCGGTTCGAAGGAAAGGTTTCCTAGAATAAAGGCACTCTCGGGTCGGTTCAAAATTAACTCACACAAAATTGCAAGAAAAGTGATGAAACATGACTCTAACTACAACATCTCGGCTATGCCCATCGGGTGCGAAATGGAACGGTTGGCAAGCTCGAGTGTCATACGAGTAGGAGTCAAAGCTTCAAGCCCAAGTTTTTGTAAAATTGAGTGAGGTAAAAGATAATGCTAGCTCCTGAATGAACGGCCTAAAGCATAGTTCTAGCAGAGTCTTGTTAAAGCACATGAATGAGAAATTTTCTCGGTCTTCGCGTTTTCGGGAACTTTGTTCATGATGATGCGGAACATTCAGCACTCACAGTGTGATAGCAATCTCCTCAAGTGCTTCTCTTTGGTTTCTTAGAACCGAGCTTAACAATTTGTTAAACTTTTGGCATTTCGACAAGTGCATCTATCAAATCCAATCTCTAAACGAATGTTGTTTTTGAAATCATTTTCAAAAACGGCTATTATCTGGATAGCACTCGGTTTTTCGTGTTCTCTTAATTTTCATCCTCTGGGGTATGGAAGTTTAGATGGGTAATGAATTAGCGATTAGGATAAAGATATACCGGTTTTTTCTTTGCTTTTGGTTTTGGAAGTTCCATGAAAATGGAATCTTCTTCCCCCGGAGATGGGACATGTGCGGTATTTTCCAAATTAGGATTTTGCACTTTTTCCGTTGACGTCTTCGGGTTTTGTTCAGGTTCTTTTTGAGGTTTTGAAACATCGGGTGAAGGACACAAGAGGAATCGAAAGTTCTTCCAAAGTCTTACCATTCCTTTGGTTTGATAGCATTAATTTGCGACGAGGGTTAAGTTACGGTTTTTTTGACTTGAAGGTTCTGGAATTTGAAGTAGAGGCTTTGAATTTTTGAATTCTTTCACAAAAAGACTTGTCAAAAACTCGTAACATAGCCATTTTGATCGCAATCCTTGGATTTGATTTTGCACATTTCTTCATATCGCATCATATTGCTTTAAGTTAGCTTCAAAATCTGTTTCAAAACACTATTTGTTGGGGGTTGGTAAGGTAAAACTTGATTGATTGAGTGGTTGGTGGTTGGTAGTTTGGTTTATATGGGGGCGCTTGGATAAACTTGATTTTGACGGTTTTTGCGTTTAAATTTCCTCCACGGTTTTGGTTGAAATTAGGATTGGTTCCTTGATAACGGTTTTGGTTGGTTTGGACATTCGGTTGATTGAAACCTGGTGGTCTCATTTGACTTGCCAAATTTGAAGGTTGGTTTCTTTGGAGAAAATTTCCAATGGCTGCGGTTTGTTGAAATTGTTGGATATTATCTTGAAAAACGGGAAAATCGTTTCCACTTCGAGTTAACGGACAATGGTTAAAATTGTGATTTGATCCACAAGTGACACAAACTTCCTCAACTGCTTTGACTGGTGCAGGAGTAACAACTAAAGCTTTCATTTGACTCATCATTTGGTTCATCTTGATAGTCATCTTATCCTCGAGAGAAGCGGCTATTTGTTGCATATCGAAAGAATTATTAGAAGGTGAAGAATTAGAAAGAGGAGCATCCGTACTCACTCTTGAATCATTAGCACGACTTCTTGAGTAACGAACTTTTGACTTGCTTTCAATAATTGCTAAACCTTCTTGAGGCATTTTGTCCAAGAAATTGCCACCTGCTGCAGAATCTAAAGCATCTTGATCGTTTGAATTCAAAGAGTTGTAAAAAGTATCGAGTTGGTGGAGTTCTGAAAAGCCATGGTGAGGACATTGACGAAGGAGTCCTTTAAAACGTTCCCATGCTTCATTAAAGGCTTCGTTTGGTTTCTGGTAAAAAGTAATGATCTCATTCCGATAGTAAGTGGTTTTTGAAGGTGGGAAGTATTGGTTTATGAATTTTGAAACAAGGTCGTCCCAAGTGAGAATTGATCTTGGTGGTTCTTTGTCTAACCAATCTCGGGCTTCACCGTCTAGAGAAAAAGGGAAAAGCAAAAGTACGTTAACCGAATGTGTTCGGAATTTGGATGTCTAAAGTTGAAGTGACTTTGTTAAAAAACTCGAAGGTGTATTGTGGGGATCTTGTTACCGTGCATTTGTTGCTTTGCACAAGATGATTAACGTTTTGCTTAAGCTCGAAATTGTTTAGCATTGATTGGTGGGACAACTATAGCATCCTCATAACCCTCGATGGGTGCTTGTAAATTTTTGAGCATCGTTCGATTGTCGGCCATTGGGAACAAACGTTTTTTTTTGTTCAAGAAATTGGATTTTCCGAAAGAGTTTGTTGTTGACGACGTCTACGAGATTGCGAACGAGTGCGCATAAAAAGGAAAACTAAAAATTAAAAAGCAAAACTTTACACTAATTTTTTTTTTTTTTTTTTTTTTTTAATGACATTAAATACGGTTCACGAAGGAGACTTCACCATATAATCAACTACTTCACGGTAGCTCTTGAAAATTGTTTTCAAGGTGAGCCGTACGTCGTAGAGACCACAAAGGCAGTGTTTAAATCTTTGATTACGAATTGGGAACAATTGCAAGTTCACAGGAACTCTATTTTATTATAATATCTAATGGAAGATTATTATTTGTTGTTTGTTTTTTACCAGCTTTGTGAATTTTATTTTTCAGAATTAAAGACAATTTTTTTTATATTTTTTGTTTTTTTCTATTTTTTTTTTTTCTTTTCTTATACTAAAAAGAAAAAGAAAATATTTTTTTTACTTTTTATATTTTTTATTTTTTTTTGGATTTTTGGATTTATGACAAAAATTTAACTTTCGAGGACGAAAGGATCTTCAAACCAAATCGACAAACACAAAACGAAGGAATCGCTTACACAAGTCCCCGGCAGCGGCGCCAAAAACTGATTGCAAGTTTTATACACGTAAAATATAATATAAAATAATATAATCCCGAGAGTAATTAAGAAAGTTACCAAGTTACCCTTGATAAAATTCACTCTCAAAAATATATATAATATAATATAAAATACGTATATTAAACCGGGCAAGTATGATCACCCGGGTCGTTATCCCCAACGACTCGTGCAATGGAAACCTTGTTTAAGTTTAGATCCTGATTTGAATAAGAGAAGAGATATTTTTGATTTAATTATACTACTAAAATTAAAGGCACAATTAAACAACTAATTAACAAATTAAACTAATTACGAAAGTAAATAAAATGCGACATTTAAGAAATCAAATGCAATTTAAAACTAAAATATGTAAACTAGATTCCTAAAAAAAAAAAAAAACCTAAATTAATGCTAAAGAAAATTTTAGGAAAATTAAAAATATTTTTTAAAAGCTTTTTGGAATTTTTATGAATTTAAAACAAATCTATTTAATCTAAATTAAATTCTAAAAATAAAAATTAAATTGATAAAAATTAAGAAATATACTTTTTAATCTATTTTAATCCTAAATTACTTAAAAATAAGAGAAAAACATTTTTAAACTACTCTTTCTATTTAAAAGATTTAAAACTAGAAATAAGATTAAAATTGAAAAAATTAAGACTAAAATATTTAAAAAGATAAAAATTACTTCTCAATAAAAATACCTAAGAAGTTTTAAAACTAAACTAATATTTTTGTGTTTTTTATCAAACTTTTTCTAATTTTTTTATGATTTTTTTTTATTTTCGAAATTAATAAAGACTAAATTCGAAAATGATTTTTTAAAAATATTAAACTTAAGCTAAAAATTATGTAAAAATACTTTTTATAAGCAGAAAAAGTGCAGAAACTCGTTTTTATAAAAAGCCCCAAATTTAAACAATTAAATAAAAACTAATTTAACTAATTAAATTTGAAAACCTAATTATTTAATTAATAAAAACTCTTTTATAAAACTCAAACTAAAAACACCCCAAACACATGGGCCGAAAGTGCCAAACCCGAAAGACAAGGGTAGGCGGGCAAAGTATTGTTTTTTCAATAAAAACACGAAGTTTGAGCTAATGACAGATAGAGTCCCTGGACTTGGGGACTAACTGAGCTAAAACTAATACTAACGAAAGGACTAACTATGAAATAACTAAGGACCAACGGAGTAACTAACAGGGATCAACCGAGTAAATTTATTACTAATGAAAACCATAGAAATTGGCAGAACAGGTCCTTGCATTAATCAAAATCTATCAACCAGCATCCTTATCAGCTTATTAACTTATTTTTTTTAGAAAACTTTCAACAAACTCCACTCTCAGCTTATATTGAATAAGCTGAGTAAACTTATAGGGCTGATAAACCTTTTTTTCAAGCTTATAAGCTTATAATTCTACCTTAAACAAATTAACACCAAACATCTCATAACCTCTTAACAAATTTCAATTTACTTAACTAAATAAGCTTATACAATTAAGCAAATCCAAACACTTATCTTAGCTACAACTAGACAGATTACCAACAGCTTAATATGTTTGAAATTAACCTACTAAACAAGCATTAAGAAAAAGTAAGAGAAAAGTAGTACCTTATTCTTCCCAGCAGAACAGGGAAGTGTAACAGCTTATTATTGGCTTATGGCTTAATCCACATAAGCCAAATCACAATGAACACAACCCTAATCTAAGCCTACTGCTGACCTTCAGCACTACACCCCATTGAACCATAGTAGCCTTCCAATGACAGCAATAACAAACTCAAATACCATTTTTTCGACAGAATTTAAATGTAACACAAATTAATATGAAATAGAGCTTTTATTAAAAACTGAAATAAAGGTTCTTACAACTCAAAACGAAATAACATAAAATTGAAATTACAATTAAAGAGAACTACTAACAACTGAATCAACAAAAATAAACTGAAAAATTAACTCTAAAAAATTACTAACTAATTGCTCTCTAAGTGTGCTGGAATGAGGGGGTATTTATACCCAAAACCTTGAGCTCTCATACCTTCTAGGTCCTTCTCTTCGCCTCATCATAGCCCTCCAATCTCTTCTCTCTCCTTGATCTCATAGGTAAGCCGTAGGATTAGATTGTATAATCCCGGATCGATGATGTGGCTTGGACGTGTGAATATACACGTCACATCCACCAATCAAACTTACTCGTTTAGCCACGGTGGATTGAGGTTGAGGTAATATTGATAGTGACAGGTTGGTTAGGGTGGTGATAGTGACATTAACCCTAAGGTTAATTAGAGTGGGAGTGAGTGGTTAACTAATTAGGGTTTAGGTGTTCATGAGTTTGTTCGTGTGTGTGAGTGTTGTTTAATCCAAATTGGGGGTAAAAATGAACACAGTAAATGTTAATAGGTGTATAAGTATCACCGGGTTGGGGGTTCGGGTTAGGAGCGGGTAATTGGGTTGGGGGTCGAGCTGTGATTGGATGAGAGGGTGGGTCACGGGTAGATTTGACCCGGTTCATTGACCCGCGCCTTTTGTAAAGTTTAGAGTAATTACATAATTGGCCCTTGTGTTTGGCAACACAACTTTCGTAGTTACAAAACAAGAATGGCTAAATTGCAAATTCAGCCCTTGGTGATATTGGTTTAACTCATTTTCAAGTATTTTTAACTTTTATAAATTGCAATTTCAGCCCCTGGAGTTATAATCAATGGAGTTGGGCTTTGGGATTGACTGTGGTTGAGCTGAGGTTGACTGCAGAAGGTTGAGGCTTGATTTTCTTTGGCTTCATGATCACTCATCCGATCTCGTGTCCGTTTTTGCCTGTTTTCTTGACTGTTTTCTGTGATTTTTGACATATCCATACTTGCACACATTAAACTCAAATACAAGCAAATTTTTGCCATTTTTGATCCGTTTTGGGTTTATTTGGGTCTTTTTAAGCATAAATAGATATGTGTATTCTACACTTATCAACATATTTTAATCACATTTTCTCCCTTATCAAAAATTTTAAACCCTTTAACATTTTGGATATCAATTGATTTAAATATGGTAAAAAAATTTAGAGAAAAATGTGCCAATTATTCACAAGTCGTGTATGAAACATATTAATGCTCCCCCTAAATCGTTGAGGGTCATAGGTTATTCCCACACATAATCATCAAAAGATATACTACTTTTTACTTATACTGTACAAGATAAATTATTCACAATAAGATAATATTGACCTTATTGTCGGAGTGACGATGTCACTCTGTTCTGCTGATCAGTCTGTAGTCAATATCTCTTAGTCGTCCACCGAAAAAGCTTTCCAGACTTCGAAAGATTCTCCTGATCTTTAGTTTTCTCTCAATCACCTCGATAAAGTCTTCACTCCTTCTTTTCTTGGACATATATTAAGTATCTTCCTAAAGACTTCAAGATCTATCACACACCTTTTGTCGGCTAGAAGAAACTCATAAGACTCAGAGCCTTTGATCTTAGTAATGGTATGTACACAAATCTGTTCATGAGAATTTTAGGGACATCCGCAGAAATGGTGAATGCATTGATGCATGTAGAATTCTTGATCACATCAATAACAACTTGAAAGGTTTTTTCTTTCTGCTTTACTGTGGTTTCCAGTCTAACATTTGTTGTGCTTATGTTGACTCTTTCAGCAGTAGGAACCCATAGTACATCACGAGCAATGATTTGTTCTGTCTCTTGAGGATTCATTATTCTGCTTAAGAAACAACCAATACCAGTGTCATATACAAACATTTATATATTTTCTGTTATCATTGGATATTCCTTGATGAGCATTGATTTTAGGAAACATGCAATGGTTAGTTTTCATGTAGACGTGATAGTGATATAACACTCTCAGAATGAGTCATCTAAGAACAATGAGTCAATGTTAATTTGTGGGAAGTTTACAAGAACGAATTCAGTTTCGAGCATTTAGACCTCCTATTCGATAGAGGGCAAATAACAACATTTAAACATGACACTTGAGAAAATATGACAATAAGCAAAAGATTACACAAAGTTTAGAAAATTTAGGCAGAGTTTCTTTTTGTATTATTGACCTATTTCGCTTGAAGTATACCTGTCATGTTTCGCTTGGAACATGTATACATATTTCGCTTGGGTCATGTTTACTTGTTTCGCTTTGAAACATGAACTACATGTTTCGCTAGAAACATGTCATACTTGTTTCGCTTGGAACTTTGTCTCTTATATGTTTCGCCTTTGAAATGTCTAACATGTTTATAGCATGTGGAAACATGTCAAACATGTTTCGCTTGAAACATGTCAAACATGTTTTGCTTGAAACATGTGTTTAACATGTTCCGCTTAACACATGTGTTTTAACATGTTCCGCTTAAACCTGTGTTTTAACATGTTCCGCTTCAAATAATACGAACATGATTCAAATAACCTAACTTAGGTATCAATCAATTAAAATCCAAGAATACTACAAGCATACTTCTCATATCCATTCAAGACAAATCAGAATCCATAACCACAAAGATTTATGTGACGAAAATGCTCGATAAATCATTATATGCAATCAATCTAAGGGATAAGCTCATAATCTATTATCTAAGGCAACTTGGAGAATCTTAAAGGCATAAGAGTGAAATAACCACTTCGCACATAACCATTAACAACCACCAACATATTTCGTTTAATTTTCATAATAAATCTTCCTATAACACCCATATGATCGAGATAACAAAAACTGTTTCAATCACTTCTTAATCGCACCCTAGTGATCAAAACCCCTCACTCAATTCGATGAATTACTCGAACATGCATATTTCGCTTTATTCATCTACTTAAAAATCATCGATACTCACTGTTTTGTAAACGAAATCAAAAACTGTTTCTATCCCATCCTAATCGCACCTTAACGAACTAAACCCCTCAATCAATTCAAGAAAATACACAACTTTAATATTATGAACCCTAAATCGATTTTATTCGATTAAGAGTTCAAAAACGAGTTTTAAACTAATTCCTCTTATAAGTGAAATGAGAAATAGGTAATGAACGAATGGGAGTGTACCTTTGATCTTGAAATCGAGTTTGAAATTTTGATTGTGGATCGAGTATGTGCATGTGTGTATTTGAGAGAGGGAAATATAAAAATGTTTGTGTGTTTGACCGTTTGACCGAAATGTGTAAGGTGTGTAAGTTTCAAATTATGGCAAAAATGGTCCTTGAGCTTAATTACCCTTTCTATTTCTATTTATGAACTTATACCTAATGCTAATTAAGTTATAGAAATGACAAAATAAGCCCCTACAAGTGTATAGCTAGATCTTAAGTCCTAGATTTTGCCATTAAGCCCCTAAAAGTTAATACCAATAACACCTTAATCCCTAATGACTTAAAATTATTTAAGACACTCCTCTTTCAATGATGAGCCGTTAAAACTTTTTTTTTCATCCTAGATTTCTTTTTGAAAGAATTTTTATATTCTCTCCACCTCAAATAATGTCCCGTGTTCTAACTAAAGAGTTGTAGACATTGTTTGAGTGATAGAAAAACCTTTTCAAAAACTTATGACGTCTGATTCTTTTCCACCATACCAATTCAACAAGATTTCTCTTGTTTTCGTAAATAAATGCACTGATACGTACACGTATTCATCTTTTGCATGGATATAAAGTAATCCATGCCTGGGGAAAATTAATTACCCGTTGTCAGGAATAGGTGTCTTTAAGACGACATGTGTTCCTCAGATTGAAAAGCGGGTTGCAGCCTGAAGTAACTGCAAGCCATTTTGTAATTCCAAATAACTTAAAATATTTACTAAGTCCATTTTTTTTTGTAAAATATGTACAAAGGATACACGAAGGCACTTCGTTTATTCATCCTCTCCTTCTTGAAGGCGTTTTCCTTGAGAGTTTCGGGTTGTAATTTCTTCATGCCTAGGCGCGAAAGAAAAATTCGAACCGTTCTCTTGGTAATGCTTTTGTGAGTATATCCGCAAGTTGATATTTCGTTTCCACGAAGTAGAGTTCAACCACTCTATTTTCCACTTGCTCTCGGATGAAATGGTGACGTATGTCGATGTGCTTTGATCGAGAGTGCTGGACATTGTTACAGTAAAGAGCAATGGCACTTTTGTTATCACAGTACAGAGGAATTTTATTGAATTCAAATCCGTAGTCTTTTAGCTGGGATCGCATCTAAAGGATGTAAGCACAACATCCAGACATGACAATGTATTCAGCCTATGTTGTAGATATTGCAGTGCTTCTTTGCTTCTTTGAGGACCAGCTAACCAAATCATCTACATAATCAACTGAGCCTTCCGACGTTACTTCTTCTTGAATCTTGACATCCTGCATGATCCGCATCTGCATAAGCTGTTGTGAAAAAATGGGTTGTCTTCGGATACCAAAGACCCATGTTAAATGATTCCTTTTTAGGTACTAAAAGGACACGTTGGATTGCTTCAAGGTGGTCTTCAAGGTGCTTTTTGGTAGGCTTAGCATGATATCTAGCACACATGCACACAGCGAATACAAGGTCTGGTCTACTGGCTATAAGGTACATTAGGGAGCCAACCATTCTTCTAAATCGTGTTTGGTCAGCTGGAATCCCTATGAGATCCTCGTCCAGTTTCAATCGATCCACCATTGGTGTATCGACATGGTCAGAGAGATCCATTCCATATTTCTTTAAGGTTTCGAGAGCATATTTTGCTTGGTTAATAAAGATGCCTCTGGGACTTTGAGAAACTTATAGTCCTAAGAAAAACGACATTTGTCCCATCATTGACATCTGAAATTTGGAGCTCATTTCTTTAGAAAATACGTAACATGCATTATGATCTGTTGAGGCAAAAATGATGTCATCTACGTATATTTGAACAAGTAGAATATGTTTGCCTAATTTGCGTGTGAATAACGTTGGATCCACGGCACCCTTGAAGAAATTGTTGGCCAAAAGGAACTTTGATAGTGTGTCATACCACGCCCTTGGTGCCTGCTTTAGCCCATAAAGAGCCTTCTTCAGACGATAAACGTGAGTAGGATTATCCTGGTCTTCAAATCCTTCAGGCTGACTGACAAAGACTTCTTCTTGAAGATCACCATTCAGAAAAGCAGTTTTGACATCCATCTGGTAGATGATCATATTCTTGGTTGCAGCATTGGCAATGAATATTCTGATGGCCTCTATCCGTGCAACTGGAGCAAACGATTCTTCAAAATCAATACCTTCCTCCTGACGATATCCCTTTGCAACTAACCGAGCTTTGTTTTTCAGTACATCACCATATTCATCAAGCTTCACTTTGTAGATCCACTTGAGAGCGATAACCATAACATAGATTGGGCGAGGTACTAATTCCCATACTTCAAGTCGATCAAATTCGTGAATTTCATCTTGCATGGCTTGAAACCAGCAGTCTTCTATCACGGCCATTTTGAAGTTCTTGGGTTCGACTTTGGACAGTTCAGTATGGAAACAGCACCACAAAGCATCGGATGCTAACTGTTTTCTGGTAGATACAGGACGAGAGGGATTGCCAACGATGTTATCAAGAGGGTGATCTTTGGTCCATCTTCTGAGATGATCTGGTGGTTGAGTAACTTGGTTGGGTTCAGCTAAACTAACATCCCCTGATGTTGACTGTGCAGAACTAGGTTCTCCTGCAACAGGGTTAACTGAGGGATGAAGGTCAGCTTGAGTAATTGAGGTGTCTTCGATAGTTGGTCCAGCTGCAACACCTTGAGGAAAGACTGGAGGATGCACTTGTGAGGATGACAGTGAATGACTTGTAGAAGGTGCATCTTGAGCAATCGTTGTAGAAACAGATGTATTTGTAGAAACAATTGGAGCGTTAACTACAGTAGCCGTAGGGACTGGTTCACTATCTGTAGATTGATCAAAGTATTCATCGAACATCGGTTGGAATAAAATCTCCAGATCTTTATCTGTTGGTGGAATGTATGTAGTTGCAGGGACAGGCGATGGGGCGAGCCCTGAATTGAGTTGTCCAGGGGTCATCATGATAGGCTCGGGTCCTGAACTGATGCGTACAGGAGCCATTGTCTGATGCATCTCATCGAATGTGACGTGAATTGTTTCCATTAATCGACGAGTTCTCTTGTTGTAGATTCTATAGCCCTTCCTGCTAGGAGCATACCCAACGAAAATCCCAATGTCAGCTTTGGCTTGAAATTTTCCTAGATCTTCGCTATCATTTGTAGGATAGCACAGAGCACCAAATACTCGGAGAAATGTAAGATCAGGCTTCTTATCATGTACAAGCTCATAAGGGGTTTTGTTGTGACGAGTATGAATTAGGGATCGGTTCTGGGTGTAACAAGCAGTAGCTACAGCTTCTGCCCATAGAAACATCGGTGCTTTTGAGAATATCAGCATTGTACGTGCTGCTTCCACAAGTGTACGATTTCGTCTTTCGACAACGCCGTTTTGTTGAGGAGTTCTCGGAACAGACTTTTGATGAAATATGCCCACACCTTCATAGTATTTAGACATAACTTGGTTGACGAATTCCGTTCCATTATCTGTTCGGATGTATCTGACTGTTTTGTTGAGACCAACCTGTATTTGCTTAAGAAAGTTGATGACAAACTCTGGAGTTTCATCCTTTGATCTCAAAAACTTTACCCATGTGAATCTTGAATAGTCATCCACGATGACTAAAATGTATTTCTTCCCATTAATACTCTGGACTCTCATTGGACCACACAGATCCATGTGAAGGGTATGAAGAACTTCCATATTTGTGTTTTCAGATTTTGGTTTGTGGGAGAACTTCTTGCTTTTTCCAAGTTGACAGGCTGAGCAAAGATGATCTTTTTCAAACTTCAATCTTGGTAGACCTCTAACCAGATCTTTTCGAGCAAGATCATTGATTGTGCCGAAGTTTAAATGGTTTAAACGACGATGCCACATGCCCCCAACAACCATGATTTAGACTTGGAAGCTTTGGACAACAAGCATATTGGAGAAGACTTCATCATATCAATCATCGATAATCGTGACAAAATGGTGCGACGACGATTACCTTTTAAGTAAGAGTCCTTCACCATTAATATCACGAATAAGAAGCAAGAATGCTTTCTGAGGCAACTTCAAGATCATAATTCACACAATTGCCCTAACAGAGAATAGTTGTGTCCAATACCTACCATGTAGTAAGTAACTCTGGAGATCACATTGTCACAATAAACATAATCTCCATAAACAATGATAGCTCCGAAGTGGATCATCCCCACGTTGACTGACCCCGATGAACTTTTCCACAAAGTTCTTGAGCTTTGAACGATCCCCTCATATGTTTTGAACAGCCTGAGTCCAGATACCAAAAGGATGACACTGTACGACAGCATTGAAAATAGTCGAGTGTGGAAGAGTTTTAAGAATTTCAGTTCCCCAATTTTTGTTGGGTCCTGGTGTTTAGCATTATATAGAACATTGCACAGAAAAGGCTTAGTAAAAGGGCACGTTCCCCTAAGGCAAATTTCTTATCCTGTAGGTTCTCCAATGATAACCACAATCAAGTATTCCTAATGAATTTCCTTTCCTGTGTGGTCCTCCATTGATAAACCAATAATCAGCAAATATTTGCCCCCATATGCCTTCCAAACCCACTGGTCCTTGTTCAAACTGTTATCAGACAGCTTGCCCTTTTTGTTTCCAAATCTGCTTCCCTTTATCAAGACAATTTTTTAACAGTGGGGGTAAGCATCCCAGAATTCAAGATATTTAACAACCCACATTTTCATGACTTTGCAGAGTTTAAAATTGTTACAGTATTGTACACGAATTCAGAATTCAGAATTAATTACAACACGCAAGAGCTAATGCTAGAATCAACCCGATTCCACTTTTGTTCCATACTGACCTATTTGTCCTAGGGTGTCTTCTTCTATCTTTCTTCTGTATCTCAGTCTTAGCAGGCAGGATACGATATTTCTTGTATTGCTTCTAGGCCTTTGATCCGGCTTGCTTCTAGTGGAAGTGTTTCCCTGTAGAATGAATATCACATGACATTAGTTTGTGAACATTCTGGTGCACTTTGTGTTTCTGTGTGTTACTAGATGAAGTTCCTGGTTTATCATTAAAAGTTACTTGCTTTTTCCTAGTTATAGGGGTAGAGGGAGCCTTGTTATCTCTTTCATTGAAACTTTTTAGGCAAGTGCCAATCACATATTCTAGCAATTCCTGAGATAGCTTAGTGTATTGACAAGCATAATTAAGTGCATTATCCAGTGGTTTAACTACTCTAGCTTCCTCTACAATCTCCCTAACTGTTTTCTACACTCACTTATGGAATGGTTTATATAGGTGAAATAAGCACTCCTATTGTTCTTAAGGGAATCTGATTGGTTTAACATCAATGCATTAAACCAATGCCAAGGCGCAAGAAACTTTTTGTTTTTTGACGAGAACTTCTAGTGGCAACTTTCAAATTGCCTTCTAATTGAGCCTTTAGATCCTCAATCTGTGTTAACAAGAAATGTTGTTCTTAAAGCTAGCACGCATGACTTAATAGACTCAAACAATTCCTTGTAATGCTGCTTCACCTTTTCTATTTCTGCTCTAAAACGTTCATTTTGTTCAAGAAGATCAGTGACATCGTTAGCATTATAAGGTTCACAACTTCTGTCATTCACATTAGAGACTAGAACTTTCAAGTCTCTAATCATGTTGTCTTTTTCTTGAATCTGATGTTCGAGATTCTTGATCTTAAAGAATGAGTTAAAATCAGGAGCTTCCTGTGATGTTTGTGATTTGTTATTATCAAAACTTTCTTGAAGATGTTGATACTTTAATTGCAAATTTAGGTATTCCCTTTCAAGTTTTGAAATATGTTTTGACTCATTATGAACTCTAGACACCTCAGCTTCAAGATCTAGACAACGTGATTTTTCCACATCATACAACAGTTGATTCGACAAACAATTAGCAATCAGATTCTCATTTTCAATGAGAAGGTTTTTCTTTACAATTTCAGCACATTGCTTGTCTACAGTATTCTGGTCCACTTCGTCATTCATTTGATCAAAAATTTCTTCCATTACTTTAACTTCTTTAAAGAGGGCCGTTTAAAACTCCTGCAAAGTGGTTTCTTTTAAGATTTTTGAAAAATCGAATAACTTCATGAGTAACTATCTTTTTGTTTGCTTCAAAACCTCATCCCTCTGTAACAACACCTGTTGGGGTGGATTCTCTTATTGCAAGTTTGTTTCAAATTCCAAAAAAGTTGTGTAGTACATAAAGATTAATCTTCACATGACTTTTAGTGAAGAACTCTGGGACAGAGCTTGACATGAGTCTTGGGGTGGATATGACACTTCAATGCTAAAAGTGGTAAATGGAACTGAGGTCTCAGCCTTTTTCCTGTCATTTTCATCTATGGACCAAAATATCTGTTCTGGGGTCAGATTTCTTTGTGGAGCAAAGGTTGCAAGAAGGTTCTCTTTCGAGTAATCTGGGGGGGGCAATCCTAATTTTATTTTCCACACATAGAGGGCTTTGCATTTTCTTCATCCAATTTCTTCTCCCTAAGTTATCTCAGCCATATCACGAGTGTCCTCTGAGTCATGCACAACAGGACGTGCATGATTGGACATGACTAATACATGACCATTATAGAGGGCTGGTTGAACTTGCTTTGCACGGGTGAGACATAAGGGATTTTTGTAGCCTATCGCTACCTTGTTCTTTTCATCATAAAACGATTTTGGTTACATATCATGTGAACCGTTTGTACAGATTGATCTTGTTTGTAATAATCTATCTTCAACCTTTTCCTTTTAGCCTTTTAATGACTAAAAATCTTCAAGGAATTTGTCTCTTTTTTGATTAAAAATCCTTTTTCAAAATGATCGCTTCTTCCCTCACTATCTATTGATGGATAGAGAGTAGACCGAAGTTGCAATTGTGCATAACGAATGAAAGTTCCGATTTTAAGGAAGTTTCTTTTTCGATTTACGACCAGAGATAATATTCTTCATTTGTTCATCAATCTTTCGTTCTCTATCAGTTAAATTGCAAACTTAGCCCGTTGATCATGTACAACCCCGACCATTCCTTATATCTCGCAAGTTCAAAAGTCAATATTAATTAACTACTTTAAACCTGCTTCGTTTGCTGACCCTAACTTTTATACCACGTTCATGCATTTCATCTAGAATTGACATCAATGCAGTCATTTCGTACAGAAAGATACTTACTTTGTAACAACATGTTTCTTCGTTGACTTCCACATACTGATCATACGGAATAATATTAACTATCACATCGGATAGTCAGCATCAGAGTCAACAACGTAAGTTGTGTTGTATAATCATTTTGCATACTCGTGACGACATGATACTCATTCATATGATCTACAAAGGTATCATGATCTTGTACCTCAAACGGAGTATTCGAGTCATATGATGGCCCGGCTTCTTTAGATGTAAGATTTGCCATGAACATGGTCTGTGTGGTAGGAGCCTCATCAACATCAGAGTCGAATGCATCGCATTGATCAGCTTCAAGACATAGGTCCACATTCTGTGCCAAATCATCCCACATCGACGTCAAAAATTGGTGACTCTGTTCTCCTCACCTGCAAGAAACAAGAACCTAGCTCTCGATCAGTACTCATCATTCTCATGACATTCATAAAATGCACATCCTTTGTCTTTGAAGAGTCTGAATCCTGAGGACGTTTTGGTTGTGGACATTCTCGTGCTAGTTCCCGATTACCTTTCATTGTAGCTCAAAAGGGTTTAGCTTGACCCAGATTCACATTGCCATCTCTGTTCTGACCTCCAGCATTCCCAGCTACAACATTTCCTCTTGCATTGTTCCTCTGAAATAGTCTTCCTTGATTATTCGCATTGTATCTACCTCGAACATCCCTGACAATAACGCTGCCGACTTTAACTGTAGCAATGTTTCCTTGCGTTGAGAAAGTCGAGTTGATTGTTCATTTGAGGAAGATTGCTTTGAAATGAATTGGTTGAGGAGGGCAAGTGTGTTGTTTAGGCTTTCGATCAAGTTTATACAGTTGACTGCTTCTTTGTGTCCAGATTGAATGTGATCTTGCGTCGGGAGCAAATTGGATTGGTTGATTTGAAGATTGTAGAGACTCAGATGATTATGTTAGATGCTTCTGAACTAAGGCATTAGACACTAGTGCCAAAGGATCATTAGTTGGTTGAATGAACTTTCGATCAATCTTTTGTTCTCAATTAGGCATGCACCTCATTTTGCTATTAAGTAAGCATACAACATGATCAAGAAGTTAGACTCTTTCAAACCTCTGTTGAGTTTTACTTCAGTTGTGAATCATGCTCCATTCTGGTAAACTTTGTTGGTCTCAAATTTAGAGTTAAGCTGCATTCTGGACGATGGTCATCTGATGTATTCTCAAGTCATTATTGATCTTTTGTTAAACCTAGACATAGTATACATGATGGTTTCCCCCTTGATTTGGCTAAAGTGTTTCAAATTCATCGTATAATTGAGATTCTCGGTCATCTTTGTTAACATCAAAGCCTTCCAGAATCATCTTCACGATTGTCCTAAATATATTTGGTCAGTATAGTGGTTGAGAGTGGTGTAGATGTCTTTTGGTATACCTTTGAAAGTAAGATATTCTTAAGAGCACGAATGTCAGCTTTTATACCTGTCCTTCTTATTTGTTCACTAGAAAGGTCGCAAAGACTCTAGCACGTTCTGACCCTAGATTGAAGTGCACCCTCACCCTCCTTTAGTAAAGGGTAATCTCCTCATTGTTTCCCATTTGAAAATGACCTGGCAGTAATTGATTTCATTATATTCTCTCCATTATCTTTTCCCAGACAATACAAACGAATTCGTTGTTGCCATGATTCAAAGTCTGTTATATCAAGCATTGGTGGGCGGGTATCGGAACCGCATACGGATATTTTTTCTGACATATTAGACACTTGTTGTTTGGTTATAAAGCAATTTAAACAATTTCACCTGTATTTTACAAGTCAAGATTTAAACCGATAGAGAAGTTTACCCGGATTTTACAAAATCAATAAAATAAACCGTAAATTAATAATTGTTGTGGTATTATTTGGTTTGTTGATTTGTTTGAAATTTGGCGCAGTTGGATTATGAAAAAAAAAAATTTTACCCTATTACCAAAATCTAAATTTGGTGTAAAAATAAGCTAAAAAGGCTAAAGAAAAAAAATATATATTTTACTTAATTTTTCCCGCCAAAAAGTATCGCTAAAAAGGTGTCGACCGAATAAATTTTTACCCTATTACCAAAATTTGAATTTGATGTAAAAATAAGTTAAAAAGACTATAGAAAAAAGATTACAAAATACTTAATTTTTCCGCCAAAAAGTGTCACTAAAAGGGGTGTCGTCTGGATAAGTTTCTCTATCAAACCGCCAGCTTTGAAATAAACCAAAACCTGCCTCCTATTGTGAATGAGCAAACTGCTTGCCTAACAGCCAACTCGTCCTGCCAATATCTTACTAGGCAAATCCGCCGTGGTTTTGAAGTAACTCGCTGCCTAGTGTCTGTAACCCTCGCTGATCAATAAAATAATCAAACGCTGGTCTATCTGTTTTGTTCAACCCGCCGTGAAAGCAAACCGCCGTGATAAAGCAACTCTCACACCGAAGTGGTCCAAACCTGCCAGGGGTTCTTGTCGTAATTTTATTCTATTTAAAATATTAAAAAACCAGCCTGGTACCATGTCAAAAAACCGCCTCTAATAAGGCAACTCGCCTTGATTTGGTCAACTCGCCGTCTGACTTTTCCTAAAACGAGGACTATGTCCCCTACTTTTCACCAACCGCCATGTATTGAAACAATAATATAATAAGCAACCCACCACGAAGAACATCAATGACGAATTAAGCAAAATTACACCTAATGAGCTCTTTGTTCACGAAATAAAGCCTAGATATAAGTATATACAAAGTGTAATTTGAAGATTAACCATACATTAACATGTATTTCCTTGTGGATCTTTACAAATGAAGCAACTCTCCACGAAGAACACAAATATAATCCGAATCTTATAAGCTTATTTTCATCTAGAACTTGTATTTCACTTTAAATTGTAACAATCTAACCCTGTTTGGATTCTTAAGAACAAAGAAATAACAAGATTAACCAACAAAGAAAACCCAAAATAAATTTTGAGGCCTGGGCTATTTTCTCATAAATAAGCCACAAATTTGACTTTTTTAGCCATAAGAATCACTCACGAACCAAATAGGCTCTTGTAAATCCAATTGTAGGATCGTGTTAAATTCATAACACGGTGATAAAGATTCATGTGATTGGCTATTTTCTAGAGGAGAGAAACACTTAGAAGAATTTTCTAGAGAGAGAAAGTGTATGTGTTAAAAATAAAAATGATTATTGACTAGCTTGCCTCTTCCAAAGTTGGAAGAGGCTTATATAGTTTTTACAAAATACCGGGTATTAGTACCTAGCTTAAAACTGAAAGACATACGATTAACTATTAAACTACGAACTATTATAAACAATAAATATACGGGGTGACTGTGGCTTATTGTGTTGTCTGTGCACCAGGGGAACTTTCTCCTTGCACTTTGATTGCTATAATTTAACTCAAGCTCTTGTGAGCTTGATACTTGTTGGTATCAAGTTTAGTTACACTCTTTGAGTGGATTTTATGCAGTAGAGACACCCTTGGTCTACTGCATTTGTTCCTAGTCCCTTTTGACATTTGCATATGCAGTAGTAACCTTTGTTACTACTGCTGTCCTTTTTGATTGCATTTAGGCTAGTAATTTTAGGATCTAGGGTCTTAAAATCAGTAAGTTAATAGTATTCACATAGCTTAATATAATTTAGGTCTTGCTTTATAGTTTCTAGTTTAATTGCTTAGTTGAATTTAGCTTAAAAAGTCATAAAATTAGCCAAAAAGCCAAAAACAGTAGTCATATAATTTAGTCTTTTAAATTTTGAATTTTAAGTTGTAGTATCTTATTTTCTTGCTTGAATTTATGGCTTATGATTAGATTAATTAGTTTTCATAAGCTCAGCTTAGGACTTGGCTTATTTAGCATTTGAGCTTTTCTTAAAATTGTGCTTTTTGAATTGTTTCCTGAGTTTAGCACTTTGATCTTCAAATTCAGATAGTGTAGAGTGTTAGTGGCCAAATAAGCTGATTAGAACTAGCTTGTAGACATTATAAGCTGCTTAGAACATCTTTTGGTTTTTAAATTGAGCTTAAATTAAGCTGTGTGCAAAGCTTTTAGTTAAAACAAGCAAAAGTGAGCTTAAAAGCCCACTTACTGTAGACAGACTTTCAAAAGCTCTTTATGAGCTGAATTTTAAGTTTGAGCTTAAGCTCTATTTATTAAAATAGCTTAAAAAATGTCCTCTTTAAGTTTTAGCTTTTGGTTTTCAAAAATAAAAAAAATGCAAAAAGGGTGTTAGCCAACCTCGAACCCACGACCTCAAGCACACAACACACACGTTTTACCACTTTGCTTCAATAGCTCATCCAACCAAAGCTTGCACCATTTAATACTAATACACATTTTAATTTTCCTTTTTTAATTATAAGCCATAGCCTAATAAGCTACTTTCTGAGTTTTTATGTTATTTTATACTTTTCTAAGTTTCAAAATCATTTTTCTTAATTTTTAGGACTTAATTTGCTATTTTTTAGGATTTAATTAGATTAAAATAGTTTTAAATTCTTAATAAATTCAAAAATTATCAAAAAAAAAATAATTTTCTTTTGTCTTGTTTTAGGTTTAGAAATTTAGTTTCCATTTTTAAAGTTTAATTTTGTCTTATTTGCTTATTTGTCGCGTTTTATTTGCTCTCGTTAATTAGTTTAAGTGCTTAATTGCTTTTGTTTGCTTATTTTATTTGTTGCTTTCAATTAGTAGTTATGGATAATCAAAAATATATTTTCTTTCATTCAAATCATAATCCAAACTAAGGCGTGGTTTTAATTTCACAAGTCGTTGGGGAAACAACCCAGGAAAGCATACTTCCCGGTAAACATACGTATATTATTATTATTATATATTTGTATAAGAATTTTCCTAGAGGGCTACTTTGGGAATTATTCTCTATACTTTTATGTATTAATATAATATAGTGTATAAAAACTATCTATCATGTGGTTCTTCAGTTGATGCGCGTTTGTCCAGGATGGCGTCATCGCCTCGCCACGAAAAGCAAAACGCAATTCACCAATATAATTCACAACAAAAAATAAAACTCTAATTTTTTTATAAAAACTAAACCTTTTTATGATGTTTTTAACGCTGTTCTGTTTTCTTCTTTTTACTCATCTTTTGGTATTCTTCGAAACCCAACTCGGATTTGGAGATGCGTCAACCGACTAGTTGTGCGTCAACAGTTGCGATGGGTTGAGCGTCAAAACAATTATGCAAGGCCTGTATTGACACCTGAAAATGTATTGGAAACCCGTCACATTCACCACACACCTTAATTCGTGTTTAATTGTTGTCACCGTAGTGACTCCATATACATAAGTGAATCTATGTAGCGAGCTTATGGCGTATGTAGTTTTTGGCTTATGTTTCATAAGCTCACTTTACGTGGATTATTTTGAAAATTTTAGGCTTATATAAACTCATTATGACCTAATAAGCTTGTATAAGCGAAAAAGTTTCAAATTAAGCCACAAAAAGTAAGCTTATGAACCATACGCCGAAAATCACATAAACCATAAGCTTGCTGTATAAGCTCAAACAAACACCCCCTAATTCACATAATAGAACTAATCATATTCAGCATATGCTAGCTAATCAATCCAATATAAATAAACTAAACACTAATCTCCAATCAGAACCATTTTCACAAACATCGGGGTGTTTGTTTCGGCTTATATAGCCGGCTTACGGTACTGTTGTCTATATACCTAGTCATGCGCTGCAATCGCTGATAAATCTAGCTTAAAAATAGTATTACAGTTATACATAATACCTTTCGCGTTTTTTTCAGTGTTGCGTGGTTCTTCAATTGCCGCTCGTTTGTCCAGGTTGGCGTCATCGCCTGCTCACACAAAGCAAAACGCAATTCACTAATACAATTCACAACAAAAATTAAAACTCTTAAATATTTATAAAAACTAAACCTTCTTCTGATTTTTATTTGGATGCTTAAAACGGGAGAACATGTCTAAACCTCCACAGCCGTGGGATTCGCCGTGCCTGCAATGGCACATACACCTCCTAATATGTGGTTATGCTCAGAAAATGTGACCATAGAGCATATATCACAATTACATTTACGCTATCCAGAAAATGCGACACAAAATCGCATGTATTGCATAAAGAAGTCGACTAAGAAATGGATTAATACGTTACCTTCCAAAATGCAGTGATATGTTCCAATCTATTTTCATTCCCGTTTTCATCAAAGTTCATCATATGGCCATAATGAAGTTGACTAAGAAATATATCAGTCACATGATCAATTACAAATGGTAATTCAAAGAACCCTATCATTTCAAAATATAATTTTTATAAACCTGAAAGAAATAATAGTCAACTTTGCATAAACAAATTGGTACATTTTTTGTGTTTATAGATCCTCCTCACTCCGGAAGTGTGTAATGCACTTGTAACTGAAAAAAGATACCAAGTGCATACTCGAAGCACGCAAATGCAGGACAACGGCCTTGCGATGCCTCCTTCGTAGCCATTCCCATTACCTGATGGCAACACAGAAAACCACAAATTCTAACTTAATTAAAAACCCCAAATGACCAAATTCCAAACCCAATTACCCAATCCAATCAGTTGAAGAGAAACCCCAATTCATTAATTGATTAATATACATAAGTTAGGTCAAAAAAACCTACCCTGATTCTTATTGTAGAGCTTGTTGCATGCAATCTTTTTCTACATCTTCATCTAAAAATTCATACCTGCAAACTCTTGAATCAGAATACTCAAAATTGATATTTTAATTAGGGTTAACAAATGTTCATAATTGATTTGATTTAGGCATAGAATCTGCCAAGCACGGATTTCCTTTATATCAATTGTTTGTTTTTTCTATGTGTTACCGGCTGACGAGAAAGAGGAGAGAGCTGTCGATGATTTTAGAGAGAGATGGATGAGGGCTGAGAGAAAAAGATATCATGTGAGAATGAAGGAATCGACACGTACCCCCAAACAAACTAGGTATGTAAGTTTTATTAATAACGGGTTGATAATAAATGCATGAGTCGGTTTAGAGCGGGTCAGACTCAGGTCGAAAACAATTAATGTCACCCGGAGCATCCTTGTTTTTGTAATGTTTTATAATTGGAGGTATTTTTCCAAACATACGACATAATAATACTCTTTTGTATTTTGAGTATTTTAGGTCTTTTTAAACAGCTTCATGTATCTTTTAAGTACGCATGTATAAATTTTTGTCATATATAAAATTTAATTAATAACTTTATGGTAGTGGAAAGACGCATGTTAGTGACGGGATTGGTTAGCCTTAAAATATTGAGTCGAACAAAGGAAGTAAAAGTCATTATGTAATATGACGGGTCTTTACGTTTTATGAACTTTGTATCTTATGTAATAGGCTAGTCGGGATCACGACTCGATGTTTAATCTAACCTTGTAAGCGTTTAGGGCCAAAAGCCCAACCAAAGCCAAGCCAGACCCAACCTCAAGTAACCTACATGCCTCTTAGGGTTAGTATTACTATAAATACCCCTCTCCACCTATGGAGAGGGGGTTGATTGTTTTTGGTTTTCATACTTGCAAGCTAATAAACATCCCTCCATTCTATTTCTCTCTCTACTTTCTCTGTCTAGCTTTCTACCAAATGATGATTGTGTATGTGTGAAATGATGGCATAGTTTAAGGACAACAAGTGGTATCAATCGCCCGATGTAGATTACGGGTGTTTGTGGTGTTGGTTAGCTTATTTTTAAGCTTATTTCGTGGCTTATTTTGCAACAAAACCTCACGTCACTTTGTATTCACTAAAAAACATTTGAGTTTGATCCTAAAATGAAAACTTGATATAAAGTTTATATTTTTAAGTGTTAAAAATGTGTTCTTGATAAGAGTCTGGCTACGTTTATTTTTTAACGTTTCAAAATCTTTTCATTTTGATAAGAAAAGTAGCGAATCTGTTTTGGAAGAAAAAGTTACAAGTTTGATCTTAAAAAAAACAAGGACGTTTGTGTTTTTAAAAGATGAGAACCATCTTTGCTTGAGAATAGCGAACCAAGCTTGTAACTTGAGAACCAAGTTTGAAAGAAGCTTATGAGCAAGATCTTTGTTTTAAAACAAGCGAACCAGGTTTTCATTTGAAACATGTGAACCATGTTTGTATTGGAATAGCAAACCAGTTCTTCAAAACAAGAGAGTGTGTTTGAAAGAAGTGAACCAAGATTTGAAAAATGCGTACAAGGTTTGTGAATAGCGAACGAGAAAGGTTTGTGTACTAGGTTAAAATTAGCGAACCATACTAGCGTACCAGACTTATATGTAGCGAACGAGACTTACAAACTTGAAAGAAGCGAGTCTTTGAAGAAGCAAGTAGCGAGTATGGTTTTGGGTTACAAGCTAACACCGGGTTTTGGTTGAGCTTTAACTCGGTAATAACCGAGTACAAGTGAGTTAACTCACTAAAACTTAGGGTTGCATGGTTGTAAAGACAATTACAAGCCCTAGGCAAAATTTACATCGGCTACCCTCCACTTGAAACATCTTTACATCGTTAGTCCTTGTAGTTTACTTTTAATTATTGTTAAAGCCTTCTCATGTGACCCTTAAACGTGAAATTGTTTCATCATTCGTCCTTGGTTTATTAAAGCATAACGATTGTTATTTCATTTCAAGTTACAACCTTTAACGACAAAGTATTTTCACCGTTAGTCCTTTACAACCAAAACACTCAAACAAACAATAAAGTTTATAACTTTCATCCCTAATTGACAAATAACTTTCAAAGTTGTTACCTTTACCACGATTTCAAACAACAACACATCACAACAACATCCATCTATCTACTTAAGATCCATCACCATTTCACAACAATAACATCACTTAAATCATTTATTATGACTACTTAAACAAACAACAGTAAAATTCACAACGACATCATGGTAGCTGATTCCAAGGAACGTCTATCAATGCTTGCACCGGATAGCTATGCTAAATGGAATCACGGTTTATGAGATATGTTTATACTAAACCAAACAGAGAGCTACTCAATCAAACCATTTATGAAGGTCCCTACATCATGACTGAAATCACTCATCCAGAAACACTTGAAGATGGTGATAGACTCCTGATTATGGTGATAGACCAAGGGTACCAAGTTACATTGGGAAGGAAACTTATGCTAATGCTAAACCAGAGAACAAGAAATTGATTGACGCTGAAGCAAAAGCAGTTCATATGATATTGAATGAGATTTAGAATGATATACACTCTACTATAGATGCATTTCCAAATGCAAAAGAGATGTGGATTACTATTGAACATTTGTATAGAGAAAATCCATCAACATTCAGGATGTCAAGACAAAGCTGTTTTAGGAATTTGGTAAGTTTACTTCAAGGGACGGGGAATCAATTGAGTCATACTACACAATGTTCTACAAGATGATGAATGAAATGGTAAGGAGCAATCTCACTATACATAATATGCAAGTGAATGTTCAGTTTATACAACAACTTCAACTATAATGGTTATGATTTGTGACAATTGTCAAGAAATAAAAGAATCTGGACAATGTTTCCTATCACACACTCATTGACATTCTGAAACAACACCAATATAAAGTGAATAAAATCCGTGCTGAAAGAATGGCTAGCAATGTTAATCCACTCACACTTGTTGTCATTGCTCAACATTATCCAGATTATTATACTCAAGCACCAAAACCTTACAAAACCCATGCACAATCAACAAGAAAAACACCATCAACCAAATATCATACTACTACTAGGAACAAAGGCAATGAGATAGTAAAACCACTTTCACCTCCATCTGAGGATGAAAGTGATAAAGAACAAGCTCGGAGGGACAAGTAAATACAGAAAAGTTTGACACTTATTGCAAAACACTTCAAAAACATCTACAAACCTACCAACAACAACCTCATAACTTCATCAAACACTAGGAACAAGAATATGGACACTTTTCCAAGAACATGGAATGATAGAAAAACTAGACAGTTTGGGAATCAGAGGACATCAACAGTTGATGTGAACAGAGAAACTATAGGAAATCAGGTAGTTCAGCAGTCTGGGATACAGTGTTACAAGTGCAAGGTGTTTGGGCATTTTGCTAAGGAGTGCAGAAAACCTAAAAAGGCCAAGGATTATGAGTATCACAAGGAGAATATGATGTTATGCAAGCAAGAATCAAAAGATATTCCTTTATGTGAAGAGCAGAGTGAATGACTTTCAGACACTAATGAAGAGCAGGATAAACAAGAACTGGAAGCACATTACATGTATATGGCATAGATTCAGGAGGTCTTGCATGTTACTGATGACAATTCTAGACCTACCTATGATACTGAGCCATTAGAAAAGATACATACAGACGATGACTGTAATGTGTTTGCCACTAAAAGACATCATTCTGGACAACCAGAAACCATCAATGATACATATGTGGTGGAAAAGGCTTATATTAATGTCATTCCTGCTTCATCAGATATATGTGATAATAAAGGAAAGGCTTATCAAAATGCCGAAGAACTCGAAGATGAACGTGTGTTGCTTGCTTCTTTAATTGCTTATTTAAAACTAGATGTGGATGAGAACAAAAATATTCAAACGCAATTGAAAAAAACAAACACGTATCTTACCCAAGAGCTTGATAAATACAAGCTTGATCTAAAATATTGCAAAATTGATCTTGAGAGGTACAAAATTTTTCAAACAAACAAAAAAGATAAAGAAGTAGTTGAACTCAAATGCAAAGAAGCTCTTGATTTACTGGCAAGTAATACTCATAAAAACATAGAATCTTAAAAAACAGAAGCTTACAGAACATTTTTAGTGAAAGAAGAAGATGCCAAGCAAGTAACTCAGATTTCTATGCAAGAGAGACAGATTTCTAAAATTGCAAAAGAAAAAGAACAGTTGAAAAAGTATTTCAAAGAAAGATAAGATAAAGACATAGATAAATAGATAGCTTTGGAAAATCATGTGAAAACCTTAAGTAATATTGTTTATAAAACAAGTCAATCGGCTGAAACCGTTTTTATGCTAACTCCTAAACCGAGTTCGTATTATAATGGTCGATGTTCGATAAGTTTTGCAAATCCTGAGTACCTCAAGAAAGCTCAATGGGAAAAACCGTGCTTATATAACTTCAAATATGATAAGAATGATCTTGCGAACATATTCGCTCCTGAAAGTGAAGAAACAATTCATCTTGCATAGGAGAGTCGATCAAAACTGGGTGATTTAGTAAAACCATATAACTACATAAAACTAAATAACCTTTATGATCTTTTTGTTCCACAACAACAAAAGTCTCGTGAGCAATTTCATTTTTCAACTGAAACGAAAAAAACATTTTCAAAACACCTTTTCAAAAAAGACCAACAAATTTAGTTAAACATTGAATATTTGCCTAAACATAAATCTATAAGCAAAAGTAAATATGCTTTTCAAGATGTTCAAGCCAATGTGGAAAACATTAAATCAATTGTTGATACGGAATGGAGACAACATAAGTTGGCTTGGTATAAACCAATTACAAATGACATAAGGCTACTTTTTGAAAAACTCTTAATTCCAGTTGCTCACAATGCTTTGAAAACTGTTGGAATTTTTAAAAATTCTTTGAAAGAAGAAATGGTCGAAGACTTGAAATATGTCCAAACTGTTGAAAAAGAAGTTGATGACCTAAAAATGGAAATCGATTATCCCAAATCTGAACTTAAAAATGAAAAAATAGATTTTCTAAAAGTCGACGATCTACTCTTGCAAGCATGTGTATCGAATGATATAAAATGTGTACAATTCTTCGTTCTCTTACGGATATAGATCAATACTGTGAATTGTCATGCATGTATCTTGAGAAAATGGTAGAAAATGAACGTCTTGAGATTGAGCTCTCCAAACAAACTAAAATTTCTCTAAAATATAGCCACTAATCTTTTAAATCAATCTATAGAATCTGAAAATATTATAGGATATCAAATCACATATACTAACAAGTATAAAATAGAGAGAAATATAGAGAGAGAAAGAGGTGGTTGGAACACTTAAAGAGAGAAAGAAATAAGATTATGTTTGAATATCAAATGAACCAACACCCTCTCCAAGGCATGGAAAGGGTATTTATATGTCTACAAGGGTCGGTCAACATATGGATAGCCATATGTTGACCCGATTAGCTTACTTAATACACAACGATTACGCTACGAGCTAAGAACAATATATTTGGTAGTGACTGAGTCTTTTCTCGATTCCTAACAATCTTCCCTTAAGGGAGGTCACTCTAATTTACAATATACTTAAGCTTAACATTCTATGAATGGTCTTCTGTCTTGCTTGTAGCCTTGATTCTTTGTCTTTATCTTGTATCAATATGTAGTGAACTTAGATCTTGAGCTTGTTCTAACATGCTTGATAAACTATGATCTTAAACTTCATGAGATCATCAATCTTGCATTATCTCTTGAACTTGTTTGTAATCCTTTGCCTTTTGCGATCTTGTGACATTTGGACCAACATGCTGATACTTTACTTCATCTTGAAAGCTTTTGAACAATCTCTCTTGATATGCTTTATCTTAAACACTTTATGACTTTAAGGAAGACGTTGAGTATCAGTGTAGTGGAACACTTGAGTAACATGTACTTGAGATTTCATCATGTCTTTATATTTGTGGATCAAGTATGAGCATGTGGCTATGAATTCGACTCTGCTAGAATGAGGTACCACCACCTTTGTATAAATCTGCGTTTATAAGGGTTATCAATAAAGGTTGTGGAAGAATATGGATTTGTCATTCGTTTGTGTTTGATTGGATTAACCTCCAGTTTTGTGAGGATCGACTTGTGATCAGGCAGATTCAATTTGGAAGAATCTCCTTGACAGGATTTCCCGCTTGAAGCATTGAATCCTCCAACACATATGCATCAGATTCATTGTACTTGCTTGTTCTCATTACCAGAACGTCTTAAAGCAGACAACACGATAAGAGTGAATTGGTTAGTTACTATCTTACCAATTGAGTTGTCAATTTGTGTTTAGCTTTCCCATGCCCAGATGCCCTTTTGAGGCTACCCATAGACATAAGATTGAAAAATTAATTTGAAAATCATTTGACGTGTTAATGAGTAAAGAGTTTTATAACACGCCAAAAGTTTTATATTATCAAAACATCCATCAAATCATATACTAAACCAATATTGATATTTAGTTGTCACAAGTTTGATCCGTATAAGATCGCACAAGTCATCTACCGCAGTGCTTGTTTGATGTTGGCACTGGAAGGATTTCCATCGTCACTGTGAATACTGTGAGTTATCACTCTGATGTTCTGGCAAGATCACAAGGTTAATGCGTATGACTCTTTTTATATCACTTGTGTTCACAGTGTATAAACAACAAGTCTAATATGTAATTGTGTCCTAATGAGATTTATTGATGATCTCTTTTGGCTCTAGACTCAATAATACGTTTTGGTTTTAGTGATCGGAGGCTGGAGCATACTGCTACCTCTTTATTATCTACTAACTCAGAGTGAGAAAGTCGATAGATAACGTGTTTATCTTCGTGAGAAATGAAACAAGTATCTTTTGAGAGATCTTGACTAGCTAGTGAAGGTCGTGATTGCATCACTGCGTCCACGATGACTATTTTCAATACCAGCAATCAACTTTGTGATTCTGATAGCATATGTATTGACTCGGTTTCTACCTAAGTATACAGAGGGCTTCTTTCTTTACACCCTTTATCCTTACAATTATTTTTGATTCTTCAACCCCTTGAATGCTTACCAAGACTCCATTACTAACATCTTGTTAGGATTGTTCCAGTGCTAGCTCTATCTTAGTCGGCATTATTCCTATTCTCGCTTTACTCCATTTTTATATCATACCTAAGGACTTCTAATCTAACTATTGGAATGTCCCTAGGTAGATCCCTCCGGTTCTAGCTGGATCATGAAACAAATGCCTATCTTTAACTACCTTATATCTCCATAAGAATAAGCACGTAGCCGGCCTTTGGGTATATCCATTGTAGCCATTTAAAAATCAATCAAGGTACTTATGATATAAATCAAAACATGTGTACCTTGATGGTTTCATCTTTCAAAAATGCTCAACCTTCAAATGTGCATCAATATTCGAAAACATTTTGCACATGAAAGGGAGGAGTTTGCACTTAAGTCTTTTAAGATCACGTTTATTAATTGCATATTTTAATCACATTTTCTCTCCTTATAAAAAATGTCAAATCGTTTGATATTTTGGATATCAATTGATTAAAACTTTCGGGGAGAAAAAGTTATTGATTAGCATGCTTATTAGGAATATTTTTGTGACAATCCGTCAATTTCATGTCGTTATTTTATTCTCGAGTATTAATTATATTTTTATGTTGAGATATGAACTCACGACTAACCGGGAGAATTAGGGCTTACACTTGTAATTTACGTGACGTTTACAAAGAACCGGCGAATTCTACGTTAAGCATCGACGCTTATATTTTCAAAATGCCATAGAAATAATTTTATTACATTCGTTTTTATTTTTTGTGTTACGCGCATTTTTCGTATTTTTCGTAAAACCTTTATGTAGTGTACCTTTTTAAATATCGGACTTTGATAAGACCCGTATTTATAAAATGTGGGACAAGTTTTTAAACTCATCCCACTAAAAACACACCCCATAGGGGCAGACATCAAAAGTGGGAGGTGTCCACTTTGTGATTCAACCTCATCACTTATGCCAACACTTGGCAATGATACTCTAAGCATATATAAGCTAACTTTGACCATCTAAAACACACACAAGTCATAATTTACAAAAAAAATCTGCATTTGCTCTCTCTTCCTCTCTATTTTGACGCCACCAACACACCAAATATATAAGTTTTGAAGATCAAATAAAGAAGAACACTAGTGAATATGACTGCCTAGTGTAATCCTTATATTTTTGGAGGCAATAAAAGAAGTTTTTAAGAAGTTTTTAAGAAGGTTTTACACAAGTTTGGGACTGAAGTTATAAGAGGGTTTTTATAAGAGTTTTGGGTAAAGAAAATGGTGGTCAAGAGTATTTGGGGTGAAGATTAAGCTTGAAGTTGAAGCCCTTATCAAGCCTTGTTCTTATTATGATCATTTGATCATTGTCTACACTATTCTTGTGGTAAAAGATTTAATGAGTCTTGTTATGTTTTTCTTTATTTCCAATGTATATGTACATGCATGATATATGATGATCAAGGATTAAAGGGGGTTATGTGTGTATGAATCAAGGTTAAATCTAACTAAAATGACTATTAAAACAAGTGAGAAAACTATAAAATTCGTAGGCTGTAATGAACAGTAAGTTTTATAAAACTCAGAAGGTTTGAAGTTGGATTTGATAGTATGAGGTCATAGATAATTATCTTATGAACATTTGGCAATTTGGATCACTTTTAGAGGATAAATAATGAATGAGTTATGATCAAAACACTAAAACTAGTCAATTCAGAACATGCTGTACAGATTGTGTAAAAAGTCACATTTACGAACTGAACCACTTAAAAAGTGAAAACTATGGGTTGTAGCTAAATTCATGTAGATTTTGAATCAATGGGATAGTCAACCATCTCCTTATGGTTTGTAAATAGCATCAATAATGGTGAAGGTGAAGTTTCAGTCCAAAAATCTTATATGATCTTTATGTATAAAAGTAACCCTATGTATATCTATGACTAAAAGATGAACTAAAAGGGGTTTACATCTGTAAAGTGGACTTAAATATGAAGCCAAGCATATAAATATATAAATTATACTATTTATGGTTTATAAATTACAACTATTTTCGTAACACAAAAGTATATACAAATTTTCCTAAAAACCCGAACTCTATATTATGTAAAATGGTTTTATGACTAAAACCCGAGGTGGTAGGACCCACTTCTTGGGAATTTTAAAAGGCTAATATACTGATCTAAATAATAACCCGACCCCGGGAACCCAAAAACTTATAATAAAAGTCGTTTACGAGCTAAAATGGACCCGTAAGGCTTATTGGACCACTAGGCCCAATGAAACAAAATAGACTATATGGACTTAGCATTAGGCCCAACCTACTTGGACACTATAAATGGACTAAAACCTAATCTCAAAAGACTAATATCTATAAAAGGGCTTAATGGACTTGCTTAATGGGCTTTTTGGGCTAATATGGACAATACTAGTTGAAATGGCTAAAAGTGGCAAATTAAAAATAGGTAAAAGCTTAAGTATAAAATACTTACATCAAATAAACTTGATCATCATGTTAACTACATGTATACATATATATTTACTTTATTTATGAGTTCTCGTTAATTATTACCGACTAGAAACCTAAGATCCGTTAGTAATTGTATAGGTCTTGGTTGATCGACACGCCTACTCCCGAAGTTCTTATTCATACCGCTATTCTCTTCTGACATCACTAGTGAGTTCATAGCCTCGCATTTAACCATTTTAGTTGCTTTATAAACCCGCGAGGGGGATAACATGCTTGTTTTTAAAAATAAAACACAAGGGACCCGAATGTATGCTAGTAGCCTTGATTATTATAAGTTAGCTTAACTCGCTAATTAAAAGACCCGCGGAAATAATGAATTGTTAACTACCGGGTAATGGTAGACGCTTATACATGAAATAGTACTATTTGGAGGTTGCCACCTCTAATCCGTGACGACTGGCTATCGTCATGTGTCGGAGAATGACACCACGGATGCGTTGTATAGAGAGTAATATGCACTCATAGCGAGGGTGTATAGTGGGCATTCTTTTTAGATGGTAACGTTCAATGTCATGAGACTTATAATAATCCCCCTATAACTTTGTCTGATCCACATCGTTATGTCTTGATGATTTTGAGAAATGATACTTATGTTCGGAATTTATTATATATATATAAACTCTATGGATTCACTCAACGTTTTGTTGACCTTTTTTAAGCAGTGTACCTCGATGGTAATAGAATAGCCTGGCGGGGAAGGAACGAAGCACGGATGTTCAAGGCGGTGTGTCGGTGAAACATTTTATAAATTTTGGACTTAGTGAAAGTTATTTTATTTTGTATTGAGACCTATTGTAACTCTGATTTGACATCAATAATTGAAATTTTACTTAGTTTAAGTTGTTTACTTAACTTGTTGGCGACTCGTGAACCCTGTATTGCAAAGTACACCCAAAAAGATAAATCGCGCGCTGCGTATCGTATTTTGGGGGTCACAGAGTGGTATCAGAGCACGAGTTTGTAGTAACTAAGTCGTTTACAAAACTATGTATTACAACATTTTTGTAAATATTTTCCACAAAAGGGTCTTTCACCGATGTCCGATACCGCGCGCGAGAATGATTCTCCATTGAGGCCAATGTAAGATAGCCTTAAGTATGTTTATGTGCCTTACAAGTGTATACCACTTTGGTATAAATTAATATTATAAAGTGAAGAGTATATGTATATAAGTAAGTGCGGCACCTGCCTCATGGTGTCCGACTACGCGTATATGCATACTTTGATAAGATTCGCTATTCGTGAATCATAAATTTCTTCTGAGATATTGTAACAAAGTAATGTCAAAATTTATTTGATGTATATGTTAAGTAAAACTATTTTTTTTCATATGATTATTATATGTAACAATAATGTACTAATGTAAGTATTATGTTTCTTTTCTTTTCTTTTGTAGTAGCATGGATGTGTCTGGATCACCCGACCGAGTTTCTAATCTTCCTGATGGCGAGACTCCGGGGACTTACGGTGGGTTTTCACCTGGACCACCACTGGGGTAAACCAAAAACCCTAGTGGCTCTGGTGGGTGGCTAGAAGCCGACGATTTGCCTATTCATGCTATGAGGACCACTGTTGCGTCTGAGCCGGTTATAGAGGTAGTAGCTCCATTAGTGGAGGAGGTTAGAGAGCCTGTTGAGCCGATAGCTGCTCCTATGGCGGGGGAGATTATAGGGCCTACGGAGCCGATGGATGCGCCCACGATCAGTGGTGACGAGGACATGGAGCCTCTATTTAGTGCTAGTGATGGGGAGTACGATCCTGATCTCCACACTTTGGACGATGATGATATCGCGATTGAGATACTTTTGGATGATTCCGATATGGACGACTCTGCGATGCACGTGGACCCAGTGGTGGCACCCGTTGTCCTATCTCCGATGATGACTACACCACCTTCATTGGTGCCTATTCCCGAGCCGAGTGTTCATGAGGTGGGAGGATCTTCTACTGCTGCCGATGTGAGACCCCCGAGTACTGTCGAGGAGTTGGGCGCTCGCATGGATGAAGTGGGGTTTAGGCATGATGTGTTGGTGACACGTGTGGATACCGTGAGGGACGCGGTGACGGCTATTGGAGCTGTTATTGGAGAGATAGGTCCACGAGTGATAGCTCTCGAGGGGCATACTCAGGAGACTCTGATTCATATGGTGCAGGATCGGGATGCACAAATTGAGCAGCTCAATGCTGAGATGATTAGGGTTCTTGAAAGAGAGTATGGGTTGATGCAGATGATTGCGACTATGAGCAAGCGCTTGGCCGAGGTGGAGAAGAAGATTCCCGGACCTCCTTAGTTGTTGGATTTTGTTTTGATTAATGTGTGATAACCTATTTTGTATAGTGCTAAACTGCTAGTGCCAGTTAGCATGGTCTCGCTGCCGAGGTGTATTTTGTGATGTAAACACCACAACCCTTATATCATATTCGACATGTACTTAGATTTCATGTACTAGGATTCTAGACTATTATTTCTTGGGTATAGTGGCCTCGAAGCCACGATTTATATTATGGATTATGGATTTGGACATGATGTCTTGGTTATTGTTATGAATATTGGTATGGATATTTTTATGGTTAATCTTGGTAAGAAAATTGGTTTAAGTTTATAATCTCTAAGTTGCTTGCGATGCAAAGGAATGGAAACGTGTGTGCTAATACTTGTGGAGTCCATGGGTTAACTATTTTGTATGGGGCTATAACTCCAAAGATTTTTGAGTAAAAAATTTTCTTATGCGTAATTTCATAGACGATGCGGTACAAATTAAGGTTGATTTTGCGGTATACGGTAAAGCGTGTTGGTCATATTGTGTAACTAAATTGCTAGAAAACTTTAAGTGTGGTGACAACATAAATGAGTTTTTACAATGTAAATTAAATGTCGTAGATTTTTGGATATAACTTGATTATTGAAACCGTGTAAGTGGCGTATAGGGAATATTGGTTTTGAGACTACAAAACACGTGAATAAATTCGTACACGCGGTTGAACGGATTGGGTTAACTTGGATAAATTTGTTAGAAAATTTACCGTGCAATGGTAATAAGTGTATCTTTTAAATTTCGTAAATTGAACCGTGGTGTCAAAAGGCTACTATTTTTCAAACTACTATTTTATAAACTCAAAAAAAAATCTTTACTTTATTTGTTTATTTATTTAAACCAGGATAAATGATAAAATGATGCTATTTTCTTTTTCTCCTCTTTAAAACAAATCCAAAATTTTTATCAAACTTTTATTTATCGTTATTTCAAAGTGAGCCTTGAGGACAAGGCTCGTTTAACGGGGGAAGTCTATAACACCCTGTGTTTTCAAGTCATTGACGACATCGATAAATCCGCAATGTACCTTTTGTATTGTACGCGTTTGCTTTAAATCATAAATGTTAAGCTAAATCGCGTAAGCTAAAAATTAGCGTTCAATGTAAACGGGCATCAAACAATTAAATGTTTACATCAAGCAAGGGTTATATAATTATTTTGAGGATAATTATTAACTTTGTTCATTTTATTTTTATCGGATACGTAAAGTGTATACGTTTCGCGATAAATTGCGTTTAGGCACTCCCGGAACCACCAAAACTTTTCTACGCTTCAACAAATACCCACTTTTATACCCAATATATAAAAGTTACAAAATATATCATCTATAACCTATCTTTGCCGAAATTCTTGCCATTTGTACAAGTAATATCATAAAACTCTTCCAAGTGGTCAAAAGAACACCATACTTCCATTTAATCCACACCATACCTAGTCATTCTTGTCTCTTTGACTTAGACCATGACCAAGGCCATCCCTACACCATACCATGTCCCCTTGGACTAGTCAATGGTCTTTGGTCTTGTTTTCCTTACTTTGACTAGTTCCTTATATATATAACATGCAATATCATAAACCCTTTACACTTAACAATTCATTTTCTTCCTCTTTTTCTCTCCTAAGGGTCACGGCTCACTAAGCCATCTCAAACAATCCATACAAAATTTTTATAACCTATTTACATACACTCTCATATCATATCTAAGATACCTCAAAGTATTTTGAAGCCTTGATTAATTATTTACAAGTATTGAAGCAAGAAATCAAGATTAGGGTTTTATTTGAAAACAAGGGTTTTCTTAAGTGCAAGCTTGGGTTTTAAGGCTAAACACGGGTTTAGCATTTGTTTCTCATCATCATCATACATCATAAGGTCTACTTTAAACCTTTATGTTTTTAGTTTATGAGTTTTTATGTATTTGATATGCTATATAGTGAAATCACCATTAGGAATACTTTTGAACATGAAAAATATAATTTTTCTTGTGATTATGATTTTGTACACTTTCTCACATATTATGATGTTGGTAATATCATGAAATAAAGAACATATAAGTCTTGTACAATCTCGGTTTAAGCATAAAAAGTTCATATAAAAACTTGTAATTAAAAGTTAATTTAGAAAGTTTATGATTTCATGTAAAGTTAACAACTTGTGATCTTGATGATCTTGGACAAATATGAACTTATGGACATTATTATATGTATAACATATGATATATATAATTATAAAAGACTTGTGGTAAATTGTGAGGTTGAAAAGTATATAAAACATATTATATAAATAAATTATATAAAAGATCATTTTGGGACAGAAGGTTTTCGAATTCCAAACAGGGGATTTTATGTTTTTATAAGATAATACAAATCACGACGATTCCGAAAAGGTAAGAAACTTGTTAAACGGATTAATAACGAAAAAGTTACGTTAAAAACGAGTTATACGTTAATTAAACGGAGTTTATAAAATGACTTTTATAAAACTTATATCAAACAGCAAGTGTTAATATTTTTAACAAATTATACATATTTTTAGGTTTCCAAAATGATAAGAATCGTAATTTTTCAATTAATAACGAACGAGTTATGAATTTCGCGAGTTAAGATGTAAATATAATTTTCTGCCGAATAGGTTAACATACGCAATTAATATTTATAAAAAACAAAATCACTATTTTTATTAAAGTTCTATTCATGGGACAGAAAGTTATCATTTTTGTTAACTCATAAAATTATAAAACTTTCAAAAACGGAGAACGTCCTCGAAAGGGAATCATTAAAAATGGAGTTATAACAGAATAAAACTACGAAGATTTTACGGGTTTTACGACGACGACCGAATACGATTATTTTTAATAAATAGTAAAGTCTGATCGTGAACAGTAAAAGTTACTGTTCACCAGGGTCAAATATCGAAAATGTCAAATTATGATAAATCGCGTACATAATACGAAAAGATGGGCATTCAAGAAATGCAGGGAGAAGAATCGGCCCTTAAAACGCAAAAAAGTTAACGCCTTAGTTTTACTAAAACCGGTAATTATAAAGTTTTTAACTTATTAAACACATTGTTTCCAAAACCTTTAGTTGGTGATTGGAGCTATATAGTAACTAGTATATGTGGTTATCAAAGTACTATATTACTAGGGAGTTTCATATTGTGGCTTTCGAATTGGCGTTTCGATGTGTTTGTTGGAGTTTACGTTTAAATGTGTCTAACTCCTCGTCTTCATGTCTTGACATCATTTAATTATGTTTGACAAAAACTCGTGAGTTCGATAGTTCGATGTTTGTAATCTTTTTAAAACTTGTCTGAATAAAAAAAACATTCCTTTTAAAACCTAATAACCTTTTCTCCCTTTTATTTATGTCCTTGAGTAACTCACGGCGTGCCGGTACCCTTATTGCGACCTATGATATTTTTTTGGTTGCATAATTTTTCGATCTTTTTTCTGTCGTCTATTATCTAACTTTGAATATTAATTATTTTGATTTGCGGATGTATTGCTATAGTATCTTAAATGTGTGCGGTTCATTAGTTACCGCCCCACAATTTTCACGATTTTCAAAAAACATGATTTATTTTTATGGGTGATCATGCTATTGTTTTTTAAAAATTTGACGCAAGTATTTGAGTTACACTGTTGCCTAAGTCATGGGGGATTACCCCAGAGTTGAGCCCTTTATCCATAGAACTGTCAATAAATAAAAACAGACAAATAAAATAAAAAAAAAAAGCTGTGTTAGCTTGGGAGGATAATTAAAAAAAACCATAAACCAAATACAACCCCACAAATTACATTATGTGAGCCTGCGAATGTTATTTATTAGATATATTGGAGGAAGGGAAACGGACCTCCCCCGTTCGGGTGACTAGCTATCTACCGAGGAACGACGTTATAAGCATGTCGAATTTTAGGATGTTTTCGGGTTATAAACATCTATCGGGCAGAAATTGCAATATATAGTTTTTAAATTGCCAAGAATGATCGATCGAGCTTCGTGTCATGGCTTAGTGTAAAGTTGTAATACTAGTTTTGTGAGATCTGCATTTCTGTGTTGCATTTCATCACTAAAAAGTCTTGCGGTTCGATGAACTATAGCATGGACTGTGATAGAATCTTATGTCAAAAAACTGCATGAAATTTCAACATTTAGAAAGCCTATAATATCTAGAAGCTAAGTCTAATAAGCTAATTAACCTAATTATACTAAAAGCTAACTGAATCTAATGATCTAAATACCAAACTCAGGAAATAACTCTTTAAGCTCAAAAACTAATTAAGCTAAATTGCACAATAAGCTACTTCAGAAGCTAGGCTTATGAAAACTTATCAATCTACTACTAAGCTATGAATCTAAATCATAAAAACAGATACTATAAGCTAAAAATTTAAAATTAGAAGCTAAGAACTACTTACTACTGTTTTTGGTTTTTTTTTTAGAATTTTTGTGAATTTGAAAAGCTAGTTTACCCTAGAGAATAAGCTAGAATTTGAAAAGCAAGCTTTAATCTATCTTGACTAACATGTAAGCTACAATCCTACTGAATTTTAGCTTATAAATCCTACTTAAGCTACTTAAATTGTGATCAAAAGGGACTGCAGTTAGGAACTGCAGTAAACCCTTATCTGATGCACTTGGCAAATGGGCTAAACCAAAATGCAGGTGACCTTAAGGGTCAAACCTGTTTTGGACACACCCAATTAGTGTGAATGAACACTTAGCAACCAAAATCCAAGCTTAGAGAAGCTTGGATCAAAAACTACCTAGCTATCTTAAGAAAATAACCTCCCCTGGTGCAAAATAGAACACATTGCTCCTCAAAATGTTTTTAAGCACAAACTAAACCTACAAACCTTATCAAAACTTAATTAATTATGAAATCCAAGCTGACCAAAGTATAAACACCAAATTACTTTGACTTTTTGAGGTCAAACTATACTAAACCAAACACTCCTTTAGAATGACAAATACCATTTTAGCTTATGAAATTAAGATTTTAAAACTCAAAACTTAACTACCAGATTACACACAGCTTATAACAACCTAAATAAACTTATTTCAAAAAGCAAATAAGACAGGAACAAAGATCTACAAGCTAAGCTAATATTTTTGGTTTTTTGATGATTTAAAACAAAATTCAAAGAAAACTAAGATCTAATCTATTAAAACTAAAAACAGATGATCAAATATCCTTAATAAACTCAATAACACACATATAAGCTCAAATAAGCAAACATTTAAGCATAATAAGCAAATTTATACTAGGAAATTTAAAACAGCAAGAGTAAATGGAAACTTACAAGTTGCCTTAGCTAAACAAAGGCTTATAAGGCTCAAAGAGCTTATCAATAGCTCTAGCTTATCAATGATAAGCTAGTAAAAGTCCATATGAGCCCTTCCAGGTTAAGCTCATCTTCCTTAAGTCCAAAATCCATTAAGCAAGGGTTAATTATTTGATTTTAAGGTTCTAGTAGATTAGATGATTAATTAAGCTCAAATATAAGCTTAGAGACTTAGATGAGCTTTTATGGGCGTATGAGAAGCTTATCCAACAATAACAGCTTATTAAACCATATTTGAAGAAAAATGAGCTTATGAAAGAGTTAAGAGCTTAATAAGAAACGTTGTATTATGTAGAAAAAGACTGATTACAATACTTGAATTTAGAAATTACATAAAGAGATCACTAGCTAGAAAACATTTTTGAAAGAAAAATTACATAAGCTAAATAAGCTGAAAAATAAAAAAACTATCTCCCCTGATGTGTGTGAGTGTGAGGCTTTATATAGCCCTAAGCTGAAGCTTCTAGGTCCTCATAGCCCTTGCACGCTCCTTGCAATCCTGTCCTTTCAATCATTTCAATCATTGGATGTCTATTGTGGTCCGTTGGATTAGATTTAACTCACACGGATTGCCAGCGTAGCAATCTGTGATTGTGACACCTTGTGCTTCTTTTGTGAGTACAAATATTGCAAATTTTATGTCCTTGATGTGCTACTTGTCAGACCCACGTGTAGTTCCCTTTTGGGAATTGGCCAATGAGAGTGAGAGATGATGTAGAACTTTGCCAACGTGTCTATTAACCCTTATTGTGAAGCCACGTAGCCAATTTTCATTTGCCCTATGGTTTGAACCCGAGGTAAATCGAAGAAGACAGGTGAATAGTAATAACAAAATTTTGCTCGTAAAAACTTATAAAAGAGAAGGAGTTTGACTTTCCATTTACCCGGGGTTGACTTGGGCTTATTTATAAAGGTTTTGGGCCTGGGTAGGATTAACAGGAAATGGGCCATGGGCTTTGGATTTGTGTTATAAAAAAAATTAACGGATGTTAACTCTTATAAACAAGTGTTAACACCGTTAGGTTTTTAGGGATTATTTTTTTGTAATTTTGGTAACTTTGAGGAATTATATGGGAATTTTTGAGTTTTGTTCTTTGTTAGGCGTTGACCACGAGTTGAACCATGAGTTGACTTTTGTTGACCTTTGATAGCATTCTCCGGCTTTTGCATACTCAATTCCGTTGATAAGTGTTAAATACACATATCCATTTGTACCTAAAATAACCCAATTAAACCCAAAACAGACAAAAATGGCAAAAATATGCTTGTATTTGTGTTTTGTGTATGCAGGTGCGGATAAATCAAAATTCATAAGAAAACCATCAAAAAACAAGCAAGCACAGACACGAGAATGGAAGAGTGAACAAAAGCCAGAAGCAAAGCCAGGAAAAGTCATACCCTCAGTTAAAATGGTCAAATCATGGTCAACAAAAGTCAACAAGACCTAAAATGTTTCAAAATAACCCCTCAAGTTTCAGAAAAGTCCAAAAATAGTCCTTGGGCCTTAATGGGCCCAAATCCCCTTATAAATTACTACCCGGATCCAAAGCCCATTACACTATCCATTTTACTTTTTTTATTAAAACAACAAGGACCATTGTGCCAATCTTAAAGTTATTTATACTTATTTAAGCTATACAACCACAGGGACTGAAATGCAAAAAGCACAAAGTTAAAATCTGTTTTAAAAATTCCAGTTAAAAAAAGAAAATGAGGGGCGCCAACCCAGTTCCATGCTTCGTCTCCCCCAAATTACCCAGGGTAAATCATAGGGCTTTTCACAATTAAGGGGTACAAAAGAGAATTCAGGTGGGATAGTACACAATGGCAGGGTCAAAAACGTCATCTCAAGGCATTACATTGGCTCATTTTGCTAAAGAAGCACACGTGGATGTAGAAGAAGCACAAGGGATTGATGATTTTGCTCTACAATCACTTAGTAAACAAGCACAAGAGCAATCACACGGATTGCCACGATGGCAATCCGTGTGATCCCAAGACTTGATCCAACGGTTGACATCAATTCCCTAATAATTGATTGAATGAATGGCAAAGATTGGCAGCAGCTTCTAAGGGATTCGGGACCTAGAAGGTTCCTTGGAATGCTATAAATAGGCCCTCACATACACATACAGAGGGATCTTTCTTTTTTTACACTTAGTAGCTTTTAGCGTAGTTTAAATTTTAGCTTAATGTAATTTTAATCAAATGTTTTGTAATTTCCTTTTAAAAGTAATGTAATCAACTTTTTAGTTAATAAAATTCAGCCTTTACAATTGTCATAAGCTTTCTATTTTGCTCTCATTTGTTTTATTCAATTGTTAAGCTAAAGTCAGAAAGCTCATATTAGCTCATCCAAGTCTATAAGCTTGGATTTGAGTTTAATTCAGTCCTAATCATACCTAAATATCTAAAATCAGTTTAAATCTTACCTTACCTTGACTTTTGGATTTCAAGACTTAATGGAAGGAGTAATAGATTAAGATAAAATATCGTAAGGACAATTGTGAAGGAATCCCATGGACCTTAACTGCTTAATCTATTTGATAAGCTAAAGCTTGCAGCTGTTAAATTGAATCTAAGTTTTTGTTTAGCTGAAACTAGTGTAAGTTACCTTTTTAAATTCCTAGTTACTTTTCATTTTCTAGCTTAATAGTTGTCTACCTGCTTATTAATTGTTCTACTTGCTTAGTCTAATGCTTATTTGAGCTTATCCATGTTTGATTGTGCTTATTGCTTGCTTTTTCTCAACTGTTTTTAAAGTCTATGCATTATATCTTAATTTCTTTGAATTTGCTCTTTGTAATCTGTCATTGGCTTAATTCTAATACATTGTCGTTAATTTTGTGTTTCTGGCTTATTTAATGTTTTAAATAAGCTCAATAGATGATTTTAAGCTCATGATTATCTGGTATCAAAGATTTTAATAGCTAATTTGAATACAACAAGTTTTTAAGAATTCTGTCAAGACTTAAGGGTGTTTGGTTTTTACCTTGCTTGACCTTGTTAAAGTCAAAATACTTTGTTGCAATTTTATGTGGAAGTTAGTTTTGTTAACAGTTTTAGACTAGTAGTAAAGATCAGTTTTCAGAAGTTAGGATTTTTAAAATTTAAAAATAGATTAGGGCTTATTTTAAATATGTGTCTTGCACCAGGGGAGATTTTCTCCCTTAGTTTTGAACATTATTTAGTCAAGCACCTATAGGCTTGTGTATTAGCTTTTTTTGTGATCTAAACACTCAATAGAGTGGTTATTGGCAGTTTTTACCACAGAGGTCACCATGCAATTGGTCTTTGACAATTGGTCATTTACACTAGCAGTAGAACATTTGTTACTATCAAGCGTTCCTTGTTATAGACTTTAATTAGATTAGTGATTATAGGACTTAGCTTACCAAACTAAGTAGGATTTTAGAATTAATATAGGTTTAATTAATTCAAGTCTTATCTTTTAATTTCTAGCTTAATTAAGTAGGTACATTTAGTTTAAAAAGTCACTATCAAAGCCAAAAATAAGTAGTATAGATAACTTCTTCAGTAGGGCTTAATTTACTTTCTTAGTTGAAAAGCTGAATAGTAGGGTTTCATTAGGATTCATTAGTTAGCTTATTTTCAATAGCTTAGCTTCTGTCTTTGATTATTAAGCTTTTGTGCTTAGCTTGATGTAAGCTTTTTGAGTGCATTCTTGAGTATGCTATTTTTTTTTCAAATTCAAATAGCTTTTAGTTTTCTCAGATTAAGTGGCTTATTAAAATTAGAAAGCAGTCATCTTAAGCTACTTAGAATAGCTTTTGTTTTCAAAAATGAGCTTATATTAAGCATTGTGCAAGGAATTAAGTGAAAATAAGCAAAACTGAGCTCAAAGGCTCACTTACTGAAACAACTCTTTGATAAGCTGTTTTAAGGGCTTATTAGTCACTTTTAGATAAAAAGCTTAGTTTTAAAGTTGTTTAAAATCATGTTTTTAATAAGTTTAGATATTTAGATTCGTTAAAAGTAAGAAAAATAAAAATTGCAAAAAGTTTGGGTTTGCCTGCCTCGAACCCACGACCTCCCTCTTATAAGCCATATGTGTTAACAAGTGTGCTACAATAGCTCATCCGTTACCCTCTCTTTCCATTTAATCTTTAAACAAGTTTTCATTTCCCTTTTAGCTTATAAGCCGAAGCTTAACTACGGGCTTATAGAGCTTATTTGTTAAGCTGAAACTTTCCTTTGTGGGAAAAGTAGAAAAAAAATATTTAAATGATCTAAAATATAAAGTTTAAAAAGATTTCTTTGTTGCATTTTAGATTTTACCTGAATTTTTCAGATTTTTCCTTTTAATTTACAATTTACTAGGATTTTTCGTAGGATTAAATCTTAAAAAATCAATAAAAAATAGAAAAAAAGATATCTAAAAATACAAAAAAATAGTTTTTAAGTGTTTATAAACAATAGCTTTAGTTTACATTCAGTAAAATCATTTTACACTTCTTAGATTTTAATATTTCATTTTTGAGCTTTTATTATAATTTTAAATATATTTTTAATTTTAAAATAGGTTAAAAATAGGTTTTTTTGAGTTTTTATGTATATTTTAGACATTCTAAGTTTAAAAATCGTTTTTTCCTAAAATTTTTAGAACTTAAATATGCTAATATTTTAAGATTTAATTATATTAAATTGTTTTAATTCTTATAAATTCAAATACATCAAGAAACAATGTTTTTCTTTTCCTAAAATTTTATTTTGATCCTATCTTAGTTTAGAAATTTAGTTACATTTTTAAGTATTAAAATTTAGTTTACTTTCTTTAATTGCCGCATTTTATTTGTTTCCCTTAATGTAAGTGCTTTAAGTGTTTTTAATGTGTTTTTCTGTAGTAGTTAGTCATAAAAACCAATCAATCTTCGAACCCATTCAATCAGTAACTAATTATCAAGCGAGGTTTCAATATCCTCAAATCGTTTGGAAATGACCCGGGAAATCATACTTTCCGGTTAACATAGACGTATATATATAATATAATATTTTTAAATTAGTGAATTTATCCCTTAGGTAATTTTTCTTAATAGGCTCATGTTGAGATAGTATATATATAGTGTATTATTATACCGTATCAAATCTTTAGCGCCGCTGCCCCATGTGGGGATTAGTTAACGAATCTCTCCGTTTTGATGTATGTTGAAAAGATTTGAAGATCCTTTCCGTCCTCGGAAGTTACAAATTTGATACAACATTTCCAAAATTCAAAAAAAAATCATAAATATAAAAAAGTAACTAAAGAAATATTTTACATATTCTTTCTAGTATACTATCATATAAAAAACACAAAAAAAAATAAAAATATAAAAAAATTGTCCTTAAAAAAAGGAATTAAATATAAACAAAGTTTGGTAAACACACCACAAATAATATCTTCAATTGAGATATTATCATAAATAAGTCCGGTGAACCGAAAAGTTCCCAACTCGAACCAAAATTTAAAACGACTTGCCATTTGTGTCTCTTACGAAGTAACGGCTCCCCTTTAAAAATAAAAAAGAGCAATTTTTAAGAGCTACCGTGAAGTAGTTGATTATTTGGTTTAAGTCTCTTTCGTGAAACCGTTAAAATTTGTTATTGTTAATAAAAATTAAAAAAAATCCAAAAAAAATTAGTGTAAAATTTTTCTTTTAATTCTAGATTTTTCCTTTTTGATTTTCTCTTTTTAAGTGCATGCGCACTCGCTCGCAAACTCGTAACCGTAACCGTCGTCCACAACAACAAACCCTTCTGGTTTTGATTGAACCTTGCAATTTACAAGAGCCAATTCCCGGAACCAACAAGTTGCGATGGCGGATCAGTCTATGGAGGGAAACTACTCCGTTGCACACACCGAGGGTTTACATAGAGGCTAGTGTTTTAACCCCGCAATTCATGCCGTTCAATTTGAGATCAAAACATAATTTCTTCAATTGGTTCGAAAGCGAACCCGTCTCATTGGTTGTAAAAGATGAGAATCCACATGCTCATATTTAATAGTTTTCAAAAGGGAGATAGCTTCGAGCCGATGGGGGGGGGGGGGGGACTGGGATTTTAGGAAAAGTATGCCTACTGGAGAGGTGGATGGATTAGAGTCGTCGATGATAGTATTGGAGTCCGAGAATGAGATCGGTGCGGTGGTGGGTGGGGAGCTAGTGGTGTATGGAGACTATCCGTGCTAATTTTTGAGCGTAGTTCGGACACCTGAGAATTAACGAGAAGTAAGAGCGGTGCCGGCCCGAATGTCATTTTGAACGAGAGGGAATCGAAATCTGACATCAACGACTCCTCTGGTCACTCAGTAAGGCAGTTTACCCAACATCTTGTTTTCAAACGTGAATTTCCTGTCAGGACTAGTCATCGCACTCACCTTATGTTGGGAATTATACATTCCTGTATAATTGATTTGATGAGACAAAGTAAATACAAGAATGAAACAAGAATCAAACAAGAAGGATCAAGTCGCAATTAAAGAAGTCTTCAAAGTATGGAAGGGAACTAAGTGCAAAAGATAGACTTCTATGTTAATTAGGATTCTTGTAAACCTAGGAATCTCTAGTATATAAAGAGATCCTAGGTCGTAGAATAATAAATCAATCCATCCATAGAAAACACAGACTTCTCCAATGAGAGTCTGATTACAAAGTGTGTGTGCTTTGTATATTAGTTAGTTAGTACACCAGCTATTGGGTGTAACCCCAATTTTATAGGTTGGGATACACATACCGGAAAATCACGAGCCGGGCACTAAAGTCCTACTCTTCTCTGCTTCTTATTAATAGATAATGAAAAACTTACTCATTGACTGCAATATCATGGCTATTACGGTCATTATCTGGTCCCGGCTGCGTGCGTCAGATGTATTATCACATACATCATCTGCAATACAGCGATTCTAGAAGACGCGGCTAATCACATTATTAGCGATCTAAGCATGTGGTATCCGAGCGGTTGCTCTGATATCTAGGACACAGGTCTTTATGGTCGAAGAATAAAGAAGAAAACCTAAAATCCGTTTAGGTTTTTATGTCGTCACTTACTGGCAGCCATGGTAAAACGGCATAAACTCCATTCGTTAACCGTTGATCCGTCACGAAATTTTGAACGAGGTCTACACATATATATCTACAATCTGACCGGAGCGATCGTCAAGATAAGCTTTTGATAAAAATGGATATGACGAATTGGTTGCAGAAAAGAAGGATTGGATTCGCTTATGTAAAGGTAACAATGGAAGTCGCATGGTGCAAACAGAATGTATGTATGATGTACTATTACTTGGATTCAAGGAGAAGCATGCTGTACGTTCCAATCAATGTATCAAGGTTTTCAAGTTTGTACAGCTAGCTTTTGAGAATTCATATTGCCGAAGGAGATCCAAGCAAGATATCATCAATATCTTTGGACGATGGGCATAAAAGGTCCTAGAGACATCCATGGAATAACAGTAGGTCTTGATTAAGAAAGTCATGGGGTTTTGATTCTAAAGTTATTATCAAAGAATTAATGAGTTCGAAGCTTTTTAAGAAGGTTCAAGCTAAAGATCATTAAGGTACTGATGAAGTTCATGAAAGGTACATACTGAAGCTCAAGAATATGAAGTACTGCTTGAGCAATCTAAGTACTGCAATTTCATGAAAGTACTGCTCATTCATTATTCAAGGTACTGCTCCCTATATCAAAGTACTGCTCGTTGTGATCAAAGTACCGCTGAAAAGATCAAAGTACCGCTGAAAAGATCAAAGTACCGCTGAAAAGATCAAAGTACCGCTGAAAAGATCAAAGTACCGCTGCTGTTTGTGAAAGTACCGCTAGTGTTATCCGATATCTTAGAACGTACTGCTTGCTATTATCAGAATAGTCGTTTAATACATGAATTAAGATTTTTGGATGGATTGGATCATCGAATGCCTTCGTTTTAAAGGGAAGTTACAGGATGATATTTAAATGATCTTAAACATTTAAAAGGCTTGTTTTGGAGATTATTTGAAGATGTGATTTACTAAACAGTGATTATCACTTATTTGTGATGTGTAGTTAGTTTTTACAACAACAACACAAAAAAACAATACGAAAATAAAAAACATGAAAATAGTAATGCGAGTTTCTTATCAAACCTTTATTAGCAGGAGGTACTTTGTTTGTTTGTATGGTGACCGAAGACCTTGCAAAAGCCTAGGAATTGTGATTTTTCTAAGGTGCTCAATGCTCACAGTGATTCGCTTATCACTGAAGGAGTACGTTATTGTGCTCTGATTGTCTCATGTATAAGAGAATGAGGATTTTGTCAAGAGATTGTGGTCTGGCTTATACATTAGAGTATGAGTTCAACTCGTGGATAGTAACAAGATATAAGGCAATTATTTTGGAAGATTCCAATCTTCTTCAACAATTCGTTATACTTAGTTTTCTTCATCAGTGATCACTACATAGAGCCTACAGAGTTCGAGATTCAAGAGATGGTAACCATATGGGTTTCAGAGGAAGCTTATTGATTGAATGTTTAACACTACATCAACCAAACTTGGGTGGAAGTGTTTCATTACTACTAGCAGATACATTACTTACAACTGCTAGTTTAAATTTCAACTGCACAAATCATTTTTCGTATTATTCTTCATGGAGGTAATTTTGATGTAATAGAAGGCTGGATTAGTATTGTGGTATAATGATGTTGTATCTGTTATGATATCCAAGTGCATTTCTACATAGGAAGACCCCCTATTAGATGATTACAAAAAGGGAGAAGAAGATTACAAGTATATAATGATTTGGTCAAGTCTTATTATGTGTGGTGGCAATGATCATGAAGTTAAGGGGAAGCTATCCCCCCTACAAAGGAAGATTTTGTTTCATTCAGGGAGATGATTACATCTCAACTTCTCTATTTAAGGGGAAGTTCGTACACGACTTTGTTTGTTTTGTCTTCATCAAATAGGGGAAGATTGTTGGGAATTATACATTCCTGTATAATTGATTTGATGAGACAAAGTAAATTACAATAAAGAAACAAGAATCAAACAAGAAGAATCAAGTCGCCATTAAAGATGTCCCTTCAAAGTATGGGGAGGGACTAAAGTGCAAAAGATATGACTCTATGTGTAATTAGTATTCTTGTAAAACCTAGGAATCTCTAGTAGAAAAAAGAGATCCTAGTCGTAGAATAATAAATCAATCATCCATAGAAAACACAGACTTCTCCAATGAGAGTCTTTTACAAAGTGTGTGTGCTTTGTAATATTAGTTAGCTTATACACCATAGAAGTTGGTGTAACCCCAAGTTATAGGTTGGGGAAATAAGGAAAACTCATTGAATGAACAAACCTGTTTAATAATATTGCTATTCCCTTATTATTGCCGCAGCTTGTTCAATATTATCATTAAAACGATTCTAGATGGGATAAACGATTCTCTACACTTAGAACAAATTTTCTCGTTATTTACAAGAATTAGATGAATCCTTTAGCGAACATGGGAACTTTTAAGGTAATGCTTAATCTTGCTCCTCACCATGGATTTTCGGAGTTAACTCAAGTTGATACCTTTTATAATAGATTAACCGAGAACGAACAAGACTCCTTAAATGTCGCGGCGGGTGGTAATTTGTTAAGTAAGACTACTATGGAAGCTTTGAATATAATTGAAAACAAGTCCAAAAGTGCGTTATTCGAGATACAAAACAAATGCTCATAGGGTTTAATTCTAGGAAATGTTAGCACAACGGATTAACGAATTGAAAAACTTGCGGATCAACTTTCGACCTAGTCGAGAAGTTTCTAAAAAATTGTTACTCCCGAACCCGTTGACTGGCGGTTGAGAAAAATTGTGTTACTTGTGTGGAGCTCTGCATAGGTAATAATTATCCTCTACTGATAATAACCAAACGTTTGTGGCACCACGAATTTATAATCAACAAGCCCCACCCAATCGAGTTAGCAATCCCAATGGCACCACCTGGATTTGCTCCGTTGCAAAATCAAGGCAAAAAAGGAATAATAACAATCAAGGCCAAGTGGAATAATTTCAATCGAGGAACAATTTTCAAAAACAAGGTTTCGTAAGTTAGATCATGCTTCAAAAAAAAAAAAAATTGTCAAAACAAGGGTTTCAAAATCAACCGTTCAAAATGCCCTATAATCAAGTGATCGATTTTTTTCAAATGATTTTTCGAATACAAAAAGTCCTTAATATCAAACGTTAGGAATGCAATACCAAATCCCTTCGATGAAAGGAGAGTTAAAGAATGAGATTCAGACTACCATCAAGAATCAACAAACCGCTTTGATGAGTCAAAATAATGCTTTTCAAAACACGTTGCAGAATAATCTTCAAACCATGTTAAGTAGTTTCTTTCAAGCCCAAGCCTCACCTTCGGGTACTCTTCCGAGTAATACGATTCCTAATCCGAAGGGCGAGATGAAAGCAATCACCACCCGAAGTGGTGTAGCTTACGAGGACTCTCGAAAACCACTCGAACCACCCCGAAAAAGTTAGTGAATGAGGAGACCGAGGAAATAACGAATGAGGAGAAAAATAATTTCCAAGGAAGTACCGCTCAAATCCCACCTCCGGTTATCCCTAAACCAATTCTGGAACCCGAGATTCCAAAGACTTTACCAAAATCGACTCCGATACCGGAACCCGAGATTTCGAAGACGGTACCTAAAGCAAACATTCCTTATCCTTCAAGACGAGACAATCAAAAGAATCGAGAAAAAGCTTCATACCAAAAAGAAAAGTTTTCACAAATTTTTAAGATTGCGTTTTATATAAGTTTTTCGATGCTTTGTTTTTAATGCCGAGATTTCTCCAACTTTAGGGATTTGTTAATGAATAAAGAAAAGTTGGTCGAATTAGTGAAAATTCCATTGAACGATAATTGCTCGGCAATGCTCCTGGTAAATTCCTTATTCCTTGTGAATTCCCGAGAATGGAGATATGTTACGCCTTGGCCGATCTTGGTGCAAGCATAAATCTAATGCCCCCTTTCGTTTGAAAAAAACTACGTTTGCCCCGAACTTTCCCCGACTCTATGGTCCCTTTAGAATTAGCTACCAAATTTTAAAAATCCATAAAAACCCCCCCCCTATAAAAAAAAAAAAAAAACCCTAAGGGTTTATGCGAAGACCGTAAACGTTAAAGTTGGAAAATTCTACTTTCCCGCCGATTTCGTAGTTGTCAATTTCAAAGCTGATCCCCGAGTACCTCTTATACTTGGAAGGTCATTTTTGAAAGCCGGTCGTACTTTAATTGACGTTTATGAAGGAGAAATCACCCTATGTGTTTTGATATACGAACATCACTTTCAATTTAGAACAAACCATGAGATACTCCTCTACGAATGACAAATTGGTAAACCGAATTGACATCATTGATGAGATTTGTGAGGAGTATGTTCCGGAATTATTAGGATTTCCTAGGATGAATTTTTAAGAGCAATCCCAGCTATCGACGTCTGAGCCGTTTTACTTTCAATTTACTTTGGAAGGAATCGATGCTTTTTCTTTAAGACAAATCATTCTCTTGGAAAGTGATCATGATGATTGCGATCCGGAGAAGACCTTTATGTGCTAGAACAATTGTTAAATGATGACCCGTTTCAACTTCCTGCAAGGGACCTAAAGCAAAGTGAAGTTACCAAGGCCAAACCTTTAATTGAAGAGCCTCCGGAATTGGAATTAAAAGACTTACCATCGCACTTAGAATATGCTTTCTTGGAAGAAAACAATAAGTACCCTTCATCATAGCAAAGGTTTAAAAAACGTTAAAAAAAGAACCTCATTAATGTTCTTAAATCACATAAACGTGGCATTGCTTCGAAAATAACTGATATCAAGGTATCGACCCTCGTTTTTGGTACTCCTGAAGATTTGATGAGGAAGACGATTGAAACCATCGTGCAAAGTCAAAGACGGTGAATCCGAAAATTCAGTGAAGTCATTATGAAGTGAGTGAATAAACATCTTGCTGCCGAATGATATACCCCGATCTCCGACAAGCCCGTGGGTCTTAGTCCAATCATTGTGTTCCTTATAAAAAGAGGAATGAACCTCGTTGCAAATAAATAAATGAATTAATCTGACACTCCCACTACCGGAAGGATGGAGAGTATGTATCGATTATAGGAAGCTTAACGAAGCGACTCGTAAAGATCATTTTCCTCTCCCGTTCATGGATCAAATGCTAGAACGTCTAGCCGGCAATGAATTCTATTGTTTCTTAGATGGTTTTTCAGGATATTTTCAGATTCCAATTGATCCTCATGATCAAGAAAAAATGACTTTTACGTGCCCGTACGGTACTTTTGCTTATCGTCGTATGCCATTTGGATTATGTAATGCTCCTGGAACCTTTCAACGTTGTATGATGGCAATTTTTCACGATATGATAGAAAAGACAATGGAGGTGTTTATGGATGATTTTTCCGTTTTTGGTGATAGTTTTGATTCATGTCTTTCTAATCTTGAACGAATGTTAAAAAGATGTGAAGACACAAATCTTGTCCTTAATTGGGAAAAATGTCATTTCATGTGTAAAGAAGGTATTGTTTTAGGTCATAAGATATCAAAGTCCGGAATTGAGGTCGACCGAGCAAAAGTCGATGTGATTGCTAAACTCCCTCATCCGACTACCGTTAAAGGAGTTAGAAGTTTTTTAGGTCATGCAGGATTTTACCGTCGTTTCATTCAAGACTTTTCCAAGATTTCTAGACCAATAACTCACCTTCTCGAAAAGACACACCATTTGTATTTTCTCAAGATTGTATCAATGCTTTCGAAACCCTTAAGAAAGAAGCGACCGAAGCTGCCGGATATTAAGTTGTCCCAGAATGGAACCTACCTTTCCGAATTAAATGTGTGATGCAGCGATTGATGCGATTGTGCGGTTCTTAGGACAACGGAAGACTAAGCATTTTCAACACATCATTATGCTAGTAAGAACGATGATCGGAGCCTCAAATTCATTACACAACAACGGAGAAGGAGATGCCCCGTCCATAGTGTATGCTTTTGAAAAGTTTCGGCCATATCTTATCTTATCTAAAAGCATTGTTTATACCGACCACTCTGCTTTGAAGTACCTCATGAACAAACAAGATGCCAAGCCAAGGTTGCTTCGATGGGTGTTACTTTTACAAGAGTTCGATATCACCATTCTTGACAAGAAAGGAAGTGAAAATCTAGCCGCCGATCATTTGTCAAGACTCGAGAATCCTCACAAAGATGTTTTGGAAAACAAAGACATTAACGAACATTTTCCTTTAGAAACTCTTGGAGTTATATCAAACGGAAGTACCCCATGGTTTTTGCCGATTTTTGCAACTACTCAGCGGGGGAATTTTATCATCAAAGGAATGTCAACTCAACAGAAGAGGAAATTTTTCAAAGATGTAAAACATTAGTTTTGGGATGATCCCTACCTCTTTCGTATTTATGCGGATAAAATCAGTCGTAGGTGTGTATCTGGACACAAAGCTCTTGAAATCCTCAAGCTTGTCATGAAGACCCACCGGGGGCCGATCAAATGCCAGTCTCACCGCACGAAAAGTATTTGATGCAGGTTCTTTGGCCCACTATAAATCGAGATGCCCATTCGATGATCAAATCTATGTGATGATGTGGCAAAAAAAACGCCAATCAAAATTTACTCATCATGAAGAAAAGCCCACAAACGCATATCCACGATTGTGACATCTTCGATATAAGGGTATTGATTTATGGGACCTTTGTCCGTCCTCCAAAGGGAATAAGTATGTCCATGTAGCAGTCACTATGCTTACGAAATGGGTTGAAGCAAAGCCGCTCCCTCGACAACGATGCTCGTGTAGTTTTGTGAAATTTTTTAAAGTCTCTTTTTGCCCGATTAAGAACTCCGGAGTAGCTATAATAACATCGTGGGACGCCACTTTTGTAATGAAATCAATTTTCCAAAGTGATGTCTAAATATGGAGTTCCACCACATCGTTTCGCTACGTTAACCACCCTCAAACGAGTGTGGCAAGTTGAGGTGTCACATCGTGTCTTAAGGGTTTCTCTAAAGAGGAACGGTAGGAGAAAACCGTACCTCCTGGTCTGACAAGCTAGAGAATGCTTTGTGGGCATTCCAAACCGCTTTCAAAACACCAATCGGATGCACACCTTATTAGCTCGTTTATGGAAAGTCTTGTCATTTACCAGTCGAATTGGAACACAAAGCGTATTGGGTTCTTAAGCATGTAAATTTTGACATCAAAACCGCGGGTGATCATCCGAAGCTGCAACTAAATGAACTTAACGAGCTTCGAGATCAAGCTTATGAGAATTCATTAATCTATAAGGAAAAGACAAAGAAACTTCACGACTCAAAGATCAAGAATCTAATCTTCAATGTTGGTGATCAAGTTTTACTCTTCAACTCCCGGTTAAAGATATTCTCCGGAAAGCTTAAAACTCGTTGGTCAGGACCTTTCACTATTGCTCAAGTTTTTCCTTATGGAACTGTGGAATTATCTCAACCCGATGGCCCGAATTTCAAAGTAAATGGTCACCGTGTGAAACATTACTTCGGAGGGGACATACCACCCAAGATAGTCCCGGATCTCCACACTCTCCCTAAGGACAACTAAATTCAGGGATCGAGTCAAGCTTGTGACTCGGTGACCAAAAACAAGCCGCTTCGTGGGAGTTCACCCCATGCTTATCCTTTCTATTTTCTATCTAATGTGTTGTGATGTGTGAAGAGGCTATCCTTTTCCGATTTCTCGTTGTTTGTTGCTTGTTGCTTGTTGTGATTTTTGTAGGATTAACCCAACAATTTCTGAAGCCTCTCGTGTCCGGTGATTGTGTCCCGTTTCACTCGAGCTTCTCATCCTTTGTGTGAAATTAGTTTGGGGAGATCCGATATCCTTTCATCATTATCGATCAACGTTTATCTTTGCATAATTCATAAACGGCTTAGATTTACGTAGATACCCGCCTTTAAACATTGATGGACATTGTAATCGTTTTAGTTTAGGGGAGGGCATCATCGATTGATGTTACTATCTTATTGTTTTTGTTCCACTACCCGTTTCCCACAAAAATAGCAAAATTTTTAAGTTTTTAAGTTCTTATTTGTCATACATAGTTAATATATATATATATATATATATATATATATATATATATATATATATGTGTGTGTGTGTGTGTGTGTGTGTGTGTGTTAAGACAAAAATGTAGGTTTTCCGTTGGTAAGAATAAGAAGTAATTTTTGACCCGATCGTACGTGTAGAGTTCTAGCTTTCTCCCTTAACAATTAATGATGATAGTTTGTGCTAGTCTCATGTAGACTTTAAACATGCTAGACTTGAATCGTTAGTAAATGAAGACTTGTGCTAATCTCAAGAAGATTTTAAATATGACGAGTTGGAATTTATATAGGCTATTGTTCGCGAGTCTCTTTCTTAGAGAATATAAATTTGCGAATGATATAAGAAATGATAAGTGATTATTTATAGTCATGACATTTAAACGTAGAATATTTGGTTTTCTTCAAGCCATATAGTTTTAATTGTGACTTTTACTTCCAATAGCTTGTTTCACCATTATAATAATAAATGAATAATAAATAAAGTTTGTATGGTTTATTGTTAATAATTAGCTAATAGATAGTTTTTCTTAGTTTCCTTTTGATTAGTATGAGTACACAACAGGAAATCTTAATTTGGCAAACTATATGTATCCTATAAAGAAATATTTGCTTATTCATAAAAGAGCCTTAGGGTATAGTGGTGGAATAATTAAATTCAATAATAATCCGAGACTCAAACAAATTTTTCTGATATCTAGCCGGCTCACAACCGATTGAACCAGCCTTCTAAAAAGGTTATTCCCCCCCGGAGTTGAAGTTACCAAGGTCGAAATATGTTTGCTACAACTTGTCGGAGAGCGTGGCCGATGTTGTAGTGCGTTCGAAAGGACTGAGGTTTAACATAATGTTGCATAATTTTGTCTTAATTTGTGCCTATAAAGAGCCAAAGGGTATAGATTGCAAATAAGATTGTCCATTCTTGTCTTAAAGAGGCCTCGGTATAAGACATGAAGTGGTGCCTGCTTAAGTAGCCCAATAAAAAGCTAAATTTTGTTGCCTCGATGTGTACTTTAATCTAGATGATATTGATCTTTTTGAAAAGGGCTAGGAGCAATTATTGCGTTCTTAACCGTTACACTTTATTATTCGGAAAAAAAATATCGAAACACAATCTTAAAGATCCTTCGTGGGTATATGAATAAGTTAAAACCTTGAGATATACAAATAAATTGCTGCGGAGGAGAAAGTAAGTACGCAATAGTATTTGGATGAGTAGTTGTAGAGTGCATGTACTTGTTAATTAACACTATGAGACTTGTTTTTAAGCTTAGCAGGGAAGAGTGAAAAATCGTGATGAGGAGGGGGCATTAACGAATAGATAGACACTTAATTGTGCCTTTTACTCTATGATCATTAAAGTTTATGGCCAAAGAGTCAGGTAAAACAGACAGCATTTATGTCAACGGACAAATAAGTGGGGGGGTTAGTTAGGGTAGTCATATAATTGATCAAAATCCAAAATCAAAAAAAGGAGAAACAAGCTTTTAGGAATAATGTATTCGGGGTGTTTTAAGAAGCTTGTGAAACGTCTTAGGGAGCTCTCTCAACAGGAAAGTCTGTTGATATGTGTCGTATCTGTTCAAGGTTTAAGAGTTTATGGGGTAAGTTTTTCTTGCTGGTATTCTTTGGTTATAATAGCTCATGTGATATTCTGTGTTATAGGATCTTGACTCCAGATCGGTTTACGTGATAGGGGAAAGTTTTGATAAGGTGTGGTGTGATGATAGATAACGATCGTTGAACCATGATTATGCTGAAAATCGAGCGCCGCAATTAATGACCGCCAAAACAGAGCGCACGAAATATTAGCAAAAATATGCATGGCTTTGTATTTGTGTTTTGTGTATCATGTACGGATGGAATCGAAAACTCACAAGAAACCCCAACAAAAAACAAGCAAGCACAGACAGCGAGAGCCGGAAGTGATGACCAAAAGCCGGAAGTCGAGAAGCCAGGTAAAAAGTCATAGCCCTCAGTCAAAAGAGGGACAGAATCATGGTCCAATCCAAAATCAACAAGACCCAAAATGTTTCAAAATAACCCCTCAACTTTCAGAAAAGTCCAAAAATAGTCCTTAGGCCTTAATAGGCCCAAAACCCCTTATAAATTTCTACCCGGATCCTTAGCCCATTACACTAGTCCATTTACCCTTTTTTATTAAACCACAAGGACCATTGTTGCCAAATCTTAAAGTTATTTATACTATGATTTATGCTATACAACCACAGGGACTGAAAGTGCAAAAAGCACAAAGATTAAATCTGTTTTACAAAATTCAGTTAAAAAAAGAAAAGGGCGCCAAACACTGTTCATGCTTCGTCTCCCCCAAATTACCCAGGGTAAATCATAGGGCTTTTCACAATTAAGGGGTACAAAAGAGAATTCAGGTGGGATAGTACACAATGGCAGGGTCAAAAACGTCATCTCAAGGCATTACATTGGCTCATTTTGCTAAAGAAGCACACGTGGATGTAGAAGAAGCACAAGGGATTGATGATTTTGCTCTACAATCACTCAGTAAACAAGCACAAGAGCAATCACACGGATTGCCACGATGGCAATCCGTGTGATCCCAAGACTTGATCCAACGGTTGACATCAATTCCCTAATAATTAATTGAATGAATGGCAGAGATTGGCAGCAGCTTCTAACGGATTATGGACCTAGAAGGTTCCTTGGAATGCTATAAATAGGCCCTCACATACACATACAAAGGGATCTTTCTTTTTTTACACTTAGTAGCTTTTAGCGTAGTTTAAGTTTTAGCTTAATGTAATTTTAATCAAATGTTTTGTAATTTCCTTTTAAAAGTAATGTAATCAGCTTTTTAGTTAATAAAATTCAGCCTTTACAATTGTCATAAGCTTTCTATTTTGCTCTCATTTGTTTTACTCAATTGTTAAGCTAAAGTCAGAAAGCTCATATTAGCTCATCCAAGTCTATAAGCTTGGATTTGAGTTTAATTCAGTCATAATCATACCTAAATATCTAAAAATATATAGTTTATAAATTTACCTACCTTGACTTTTTCGATTTCAATACTATATGGAGGTGTGAGTCCAAATTGTGGAAGGACTCCCATGTGACTTATACTAGCTTATCATTTGATAAGCAAGAGCTTGTAGCTGTTAAATTGAATCTAAGTTTCTGTTTAGTTGAAACTAGTGTATGTAACCTTTTTAAATTCCTAGTTACTTTTCATTTTCTAGCTTAATAGTTGTCTACCTGCTTATTAATTGTTCTACTTGCTTAGTCTAATGCTTATTTGAGCTTATCCATGTTTGATTGTGCTTATTGCTTGCTTTTTCTCAACTGTTTTTAAAGTCTATGCATTAGATCTTAATTTCTTTGAATTTGCTCTTTGTAATCTGTCTTTTGGCTTAATTCCAATGAACATTGTCCTTAATTTTTGTTTTTCTTCTTCTGGCTTAATTTGAAATGTTAAAAAAAGCACAGATAAGATGTATTATAAAAAAAGCTCATTGAAAACTGTAAAACAAGGATCTTATTAGCTAGATTTTGGAAGTTACCTCAGCACAAAGTATATAAAAAGAAATTCTTTCAAAAGACTTAAGGGGTGTTTGGTTTTACCTTGCTTGACCTTTTAAAGTCAAAATGACTTGTGCAATTTATGTGAGTTAGTTTTTGTTAAAAACCGAGCCACAGTTATTAGAACAAGTAGTAATAATCACTCTTTTCCGCCCCACCACATTCCCCAGAAGTTAATTTGTAAAAAATTTAAAAATGTTTCGGATAGGGCTTATTTTATATGTTCGGTGGTGCACCTATGGGTAGTGATTTATCATTCTTTCTTTTCTCGGGTTTCTTTGCGTGGCTTGCTGGCCTTAGGAGGTTTTTGGAATCATTAAGTTTTAGTACAAGCAAAATTTGACGAGAGAGAGGTGAAGCCGACGCTGACTATTATTTATGGGCGTTGTTTGAGGGTTTTTTATTTTTGTTGAGAAGTATTGGTATGGTTTTTGTAGCATGTTTTTAAGGTTTGATTTGGGACATTCAATTACTGAATTACAGTATATTCAACTTTCATCTCAATAAGGGTAAGTGTGTTTATTTTATTGAACGAGGACTTCTAATTTACCCACAGAGTTGCACCTCTACATTGTGGCTCAACATATTCGAGCAATCAATCTCTAGCGTGCTATATTGACTCTACAGAAGTAGGTGCACTCTCCCATTGTTATTCTACACTACATCTAAAAGCAAGCTGTAACCAAGGTCCTCATATTATGTACTAGTCTACTTAACAGTATCTAACTTATATGGGAGGATCACTTCAGACTAAGTTAGCGACATCTACTCCACTAGGATGCAGGATGACTTTACACAGATTATATATAATGGTAATTAATAATTCTAATTACATGTCCTTATCTATTTATCTACTAGCTTAATAAGTAGAAGTCACAGCTTCAGACTTTTTTATATTTAAAAGATCTCTCCACTATCCATGAAAAGCCACATAGTATTCTCACTATACTTATCTATGCTATAACTGACGTCACGTCCAGATCTAAAACTTAATTACTTAACTGACACTACAGATTATATATCAACGAGGCTAGCTAGAATATATGAGTACGGGGGGGTGGCTCCTGTCATCATAGGAGATCATTGAGCAGTTAGATGTATTTTAGCACACTAATACGTATTTTACACATGCTACCGTGACATGTCGAGATTGTTTACAAGCACTTCGTTAGACACTCACTTAGATGTATGCGGGCACTATCTCTTTGTCTTTGTGAATTCTATGATCCGACATCGAAGTATCATGTTTTTTTCAAATTCAAATACGTGGCTAGTTTTATCCGATTAATGCTTATTAAATGTGGTGATATGATTATTTTGATAATTAGTGATTCAGATGTGGCATGTATCCATTGTTCACGGAGACATAGTAGAGATGACAGTTGGAGTGATGATCGTAGTTATGTTGTGTTTTTGTAGGGACATGATACTAGAGATTTGTGGTAAGATAGTGAATGTATATTTATGTGTTGATGGGTGAAGGAGGTTTGTATATTGTTGTGAGAAATGATATTAGTGGTATTTTGTGGTTAGAATAATGGTGTGGGAAGTTGTGGTGTAGATTATTGTGAGATGAGAGTGTTTTTGATGGAGGGGTAGAAATCGTTATTTTGAATTTTTTGGGGTGAATGAATAGTAAAAAGTAATAAATAGGTTTGAAAGTGTGTTAAAAATGTGTGAGTATATAGATATAATTTAAATATATTTAATTTTTATTAAAAAAGGTTTCATTTAAAGTTTAGCTTAAAGCCTAGAGTAAATTAAGGATAATTGATTTTGTTAAGATAAAATGGAATTTTATTTTTCCTTAAATCGTTGTTGATTTTTAGATTTTATAATGTTTTTTAAGATTTTCCCGTTAATTTACAATTAAGAGGATTTTTCGTAGGATTAAATCTTAAAAAATCAATAAAAAATCAATAAAAAATAGAAAAAGTTTCATAAAAATACAAAAAAATAGTTTTTAGTTTTATAAAAAATAGCTTTAGGTTTACATTCAGTAAAATCATTTTTACACTTTTTAGATTTTAATTTTCATTTTTGAGCTTTTATTTTTAATTTTAAAAATAGGATTTTAATTTTAAAAATAGTTAAAAATAGTTTTCTGAGTTTTTATGTTATTTTAGACTTTCGTAAGTTTAAAAATCATTTTTCTAAATTTTTAGAACTTAATTTGCTATTTTTTAAGATTAAATTAGTTTTTAATGTCCATATAAATTCAAATAATCAAGAAATTTTTTTCTTTTTCCTAAAATTTTCTTTTGTCCTATCTTAGGTTTAGAATTTAGTTTACATTTTTAGGAGTAAAATTTAGTTTACTTGCTTAATTGTCGCATTTATTTGTTTCCCGTTATTTGTTAAGTGCTTTAAGTGTTTTTATTGCTTGTTTGTTTTAAGTAGTTTTATAGAATACCCAATCAATCTTCGAACATTCAAATCATATCTAATATCGAGCAAGATTTTCAATTTCTTCAAATCGTTGGGAAAACGACCCAGAAATCTACTTTCCGTTTAACATCGATATTATATATTATATATATATATATTTTAAAGAGTGAACTTTCCATAGGGAATTTTCTTAGTTGCTCTTGTTGAGATATTTGTTGACCTTTGTTAGCATTCTCCCGGCTCTTTGTGTGCTCTTCCGTTCCCGTGTCCGTGTTTGTCCGGTTTTAACCGTTTTCTTGAGATTTTTGCAATATCCGTACCTACACAATCACAAAGACAAAACAAGCAATATTCAAGCATTTTAAGCATAATTTTGTCTTTTTAGGGCCATTTTTGATATAAAACGGATATGTGTTTTCATACATATCAAAATTCCCCAAACTAAGTGGTTGCGTGTCCTCACACAATATTATAACCAAATACCTCAAAACTTCCCTAAACTAAACCTTTGAAAAGTAGCAAAGATTTTTGTGGAGAGAGATTAAGAAATCACAAGTTATAAAACACTCCTTTTTCCTATTTTTCTAAAACTTTTTCATTTTTTTATAATATAACTGAGATTATTTCGACTTTCGTTATTTCCATAACTGTGAGGGATCATAGAACAAGATGCATTTCGATCCGAGAATGCCCCAAAAAGGATAAATTCATCATCCCTGATTTTTCACTTATCCAAACCAAGCTTAGAACAAAATCACAGCTAAATATCAGTAAAGATGCTAACACTACTCATATTTGCAACTTGTGGACTTTTTACTCCCGACATTTATTATATCTTAAGTGAGTGTGCTATTTTGAATTTCACCCATGCATCAACGTTTTTCAAAACACTATGCTTCACGTTCCACCTGAGAATATTAAGTTTAAAGGCGAGATCATCCCATGTAGCGACTTTCGTCTCGGCACATCCCAACCTTGCGGCTAAGTGACCAGGCTTTTGACACCCCACAAAGACTAGTATCGGGACTCACGGACCTTAGGTTTCAAAAACTCTCAGGTTTCCCGTAGCTTATAAAATAGAAAAGTCAAAGTGCAAAAGCATATTTGAATTTAACAAAAAGAAATTTATTTATTAATTCACACTTAATTATTTAGACATTTATGCAATTGTAACCCTCGACCTTATCATATTTTAATTTCTTCCATATGTATTGTTGTATTGACATTGTTTCTAGTGCGTGCCTACATGTGACAAATATGGAGTGACGATTAACTCGACCTAGAAATAAAATCATAAGAGTTAACCCACACGCTCCTTAATTTGATTTTGCTCATCCAAATAAGTCGAAAAATACATATGAATTATGTATCTCGAAATTTGTTCATGAGATCATTATGCATGTGTTTGAAAACGTTTTTAGGTTGTATTGACAATGCATAACGACAATTTTATTATGTTCCTAATGTGAGTGATTTCAAAATAAAACTAGGGTTTTGGTTCAAAGTTAATTTTTTAACAAGCTTATTAATGCATGCAAATCCTATGTCTACGGGAAGCATATTAGTTATACATTTTATCCTAGTAGTCTTAATTGTACAAAATTGAAAGAAAAATGTAAAATCCCCTATTTTAATTTTTGTGTTCATCATGAACCCTAGACTCAAATTGAAAGAAAATAGATGAAATGACTTACAATTAATGATCTTTAAGATGTTGTGAATGATTATAGGTGTTAATTAGATCTTCAATTTAAGTTTTAATGGTTGATTTTGAGTTTTTGGGTTGTTTTGTTCGTTTTCGTCGCTGCAGAGAAGAAAGGATGTGTTTGGTTTTGTGTTTTGAATTTTTTTTAACTAAATGTAAAATATGGTGTGTGCTGTTGGCGGTCCCGTATTGTCGGGCGGTCCCAAATATATTGGGGGCCGCCGGGGATATGGGGGCCTCCCCCAGCGAGGGATTTTGGACTTAGTTTTGAAGAAAATTTTACAAAGAGTAGTGACGTTTTAATTTGCATTTCGCGAATTAAAAATGCTTAAGGTGCTTCGGATGAAGTATTTAAGTTGTCACGACACAGAATAAAATATGGACTAGAATTGAGACAGAAGAAGGAGAAGCGGACTAATATGATTTATAAAATGTGTTCCATCATTCCTAAACCAAGACGTAGATAGTTAAATGATTTACGTTTAAGGGGTTTCGTAAGGATATCGACGATGTTTTCAACGGACGGAACTTTTTCGATTGAGATATGTCCTTTCTGGACATTATCACAAAGAAAGTGGTGACGAATTTCGATGTGTTTGGTTCGAGAAT
>BQNB010007290.1:66455-94058 GCA_026074375.1 Tanacetum coccineum | reverse complement strand
TGTTATGATTGTGTATGCTTTTGATGTCACACCATATTTGTAATACTTCTACCCTTCTGGGTCGGGGCGTTACAAAAATATTTCAAGTATGTATTGCCACTTTATTCAAGGCACAGTAAATATCCGTGTGAGTATAAAACAATGATTACGATTACTCTAAGTTCATGAAACTGCGACGTAGACTTGTATGTATGCCACTTTATTCAAGGCACAGTAAGAGTGTACCCATCGTAGGTGTTCCCTCCAAGAACACCCGGGCATTAATGAAAAATAATATGTACCCATCATGGGTGTTCCCTCCAAGAACACCCGGGCATTTATGAAAAATAATATGTACCCATCATGGGTGTTCCCTCCAAGAACACCCGGGCAGAAATGATTATTGGCCCCGCAGGCGCCAATCCAATCGTAATCTGACATGGTATAACGTTCATTCCCAGTGATAGCTAGTCACCCGAACGGGGATCGTCAATCCCAAATAGATCTATCTCATAACATTCGCGCTCACCCTCCAAGTGATTTACAGTTCATGCAACCTGTAAAACATGGGGCTATGAACTCACCTTGATGTTGTAGAACGATTGACAGATAGGCATCTAATATGCACAACACAACGGAAGACGAAACGGCTTGATCCGAGAAGTTGCCGTTTATCTTAACGGTTAAATCCCACTAGTTTAGGATAATGAATTTAGTTACCCAATGGATGATTACATCAACGCGACCCGTTGATAAAAGATTTAGGTTCCGAGTGGCAGTTTGGTTTGGTGGTTGGTTTGGTAAAATAACTCAAAAGTATATAATTCATATGGTGAATTATATAACAAAGTATGTAATATATTCCATATATATTACCTTGAAAGATGAACAATTATATAATTCATATGGTGAATTATATAATAACGACCAGAAAATCAAAAGATTAATTTGAAGTTTAGTATACCTTGCAAGTATTATATAATAAGCGTGAGTAAATAATTAAACCAAATGGTTTGACACGTTTTCGGAGATCGCCAATTTATTAAATAAATAAGAGTTCTTGCATAAACGAAATCGTACGTTTTAAAGTTACCAATTAAGTAAACGGTGTTTCTAAAGTCCGTACCAAAGGTATGACTTTATTTTCTAGCCGGGATTTATAAAATAACATTTTATAAACTAGTATTTTGTTTGTTGTCGAGTTATTGTGAAATTATAATTTAAAACATCTTTAAATTATAACTTAGTCCATTTATCGTCCTTCAAAGACGATAGGAGTTGTATCTAAAAATAATAAGTATATACATTTTTAGAAATTTCGCCATGACCTTTTCGTTTATGTGACATTTCCCATTTTTACAAAACTCAACGTTTTCCACTTTTCAATCAACCAATCTAGGTTGCAAAATATATTCGTGTTTCAATATTTATCTAGACGATATTTAAATACTAAATGAAATAAATAAAGTCAAACACACTTTTAAACGATGAACGAAACACGCCCTATGTGGGCTTTCAAAACCACAACCAAACACCCTTGTGTTGGCGTTTACCACAAACCAAACGCACCCATTCGGTGCTGCTGCCAAAACCAAACGCACCCGCTGTGGTGCTGACCCGCGAACCAAACGCCCCTGCTGTCCCAAACACCCCTGTTTGGGTTTCCTGTAATCCCAAACACACCCTTAGCTGATTTCTGCTCACCCAAACACACCTTTAGGTGTTTCCTGTTCAACCAAACACCCCTAGTGGGTCAATCTGCTCACCCAAACACCCCCTTTGGGTGTTTCCGTTAACCCAAACGCCCTCGCTTGGCGTTATAACCAGATCCAAACGCACCCTATGGGTCGTTAACAAACCAAACGCGCCCTAGGCTGATGCGAAACCAAACGCACCCTATGCTATGAAAACCCACACAAACGAGCACACCCTCGTGGTGTGGTGGCTGCCAAACGCACCCTTGTGGTGGGTTGACTGCCAAACGCACCCTTGTGGTGGGCTGACCACCGAAACAAACACCCTTGTGGTATTTTTATCAAATCAACGCACCCTAATGGCTGCCAACGCGCCCCTTGCGGTGTTTGTCACAACCAAACGAACACCCCTAGCTGCTAATCTGCTAAACCAAACGCACCCGTGTGCCGTTTTATTATCAAACCGAACGCACCCTGTTGGTGAATAGAAAACCCAACGCCCCCTGTTGCTAAACCCAACCCGAACGCACCCTTTTAGGTGTTGATAAGGAACCCAAAACGCACCCCTTTGTGCCAATAAAAATAAACAAACGCACCCTTGCTGGTGGTTTATAAAACCACACGCACCCTTGGGGGGGTGGCTGTGGTGGCGTTGGAGGTGGTGATGATGATGACGTCGTGATGATGATGGTGGCGTTATGATGATGATGATGACGTGATGATGATGGTGGCAGTGGTGCGTCGGTGTGGCGGCAGCAGTGGTGGCTGGAGTGGAGGAGATGGTGATGACATGGTATCGGTTGATGGTGACAGCGGTGGTACGAGGGGTGGTGTGGAGGTGGCGCGTGGCGGCGAGTGGGGTAGTAGATCGAGTAGATCGGAGGAGGATCTACATGTTTATAGATTTTTGTGTTCGCCGGAGTTTGGCCGGAAAAGGTGGCCGGCGGCTGACCGGTGGTCGCCGGAAAAATAATGGGAGTGGAGAGGATGATGTATATACATGTGTGTGTGTTGAAATATGTAAATGAATGAAAGATATATAAAAACCTGTTTTTATATTATTTATTTTAAATTATAAAATGAATGTAACAAGTTCAAATAGTCTAGGGTTTATTTGTAAATACTTTCACAGGGAACTAAAATGTAAATTTTGTATTTAAAACGTTTCGGGATATCGTTTAGGCCATTAACGTGATTAAATACGAAACTTGCGGCATTGCGTTTCAAATCATCTTTCTGATAAAAATAAGTATTTATTTGATAGTATTTCATAAATATTTTTATAACATTTATAAAATATTTGTTATTTATTTGGTAGTAACCGGTTTATTGCATTGTCTGAAAATAAATATAATTTTTTAACCCGAAATTCGCTGTATCAACAAAACGCTTTTGAATAATATCCTTTAATATTTATTAAATATTTTTATTTAATAAAATGCGAATAATTTAAATAGAATTTATTATTTTTCGTGTCGGCACGCCTGTTTGCGTTTTCAAATCTTGCGATGATTTTTTGGTAATTTCTGCTTGTTTCTTCGGGGGTCTCGGGCCAAAAACTGAAAGTTATTGGAATGTCTGTTTTACCATCATATTGCTTAGGGTTTAGAGTGGTGGGAAAACGTGATTCTAGCGTCGTTTTTTGATAATAACTTAGAAAGAAACATATATCTTCTCGTTTTCAAGGTCAATTTAGTTATAATACAATTTGAACATGAGAGATATGTAATAATTATTATGATTTTTGGTTTATCAATATGTTCCGAAACATTACCGGTTACACGGTAATCGTTTTTATGTGACAATAAAAGACCAAAAGTCAAAAAGTCAAGTCAGACCCAAAAAGTCAAAGGGTAAAATAGTCAATTAAAATTCTGAAAATTGCCGGATGTTACAGTACCTACCCCTTAAAGAAATCTCGTCCCGAGATTTAATTTGTGTTACCCGAATGTGTGACCATGAAAAGATTTAAGATTTAATAAACCAGTTCTAAACAAGACGCTGATAAGTTTATTCGGCAAAATTCGATGTTTCGACACTTCTCAATATACCAAAAATTTTGGCTAGGTTTGACCCGGATTTTTAATCCATAGCTATCTTGTTATCCTGCTAAGTATTATGAGTTATTCCCAGCTAGCACGACCGTAGGACTTTGTATTTTTCATTTCTGTATCAACCATCATGTATGTTTTCAAAGTAATATATATGAAGTGCATGTATTGTGTCAAGTCGTCCTTAATGTTGTTATATATCTCCCTTGTGTTGTGATTGTTTGAAATCTCACGTGTATTGTATTATTGTGATTTAAATTCAGAATGTCACTCAAGAGAACCGCCGCAACCACCACGCCTATGACCGATGCTCAGAATAGGTATTGCAGGAACATATCGTTACAAGTTCCATGATTGATATAAATGCGTTATAAATGTTTAAGGGCAGAGTCTCGTTTCTGATATCTGTAATGTTAAATGATTAATAACGGACGAGGCTAATGGGTGTAAGTATTCAACTTACTTGGCAGTACTAGGATGTATCGCGACCTAAGCCTTCGTACTAGTGGCCCGAAATGAATAGTTCGACTAGATGTTTCGTCGATAAATGTTTATCTGGTTTAAGGAGGGTTGCATTACCTATTGGATTAAGTTGTACAAGCTGGGACCGCTCTAGGACCCAATAACAGCAACCATAACGACAATAACCCTAACAATTGGTGATGGGATGCAGAGAGTGAGGACCTTCGGGAAACAATATCCTCAGAATAAAGTTCAACAAATGAGAGGAGCTCGCGGGAGAGCTTATGCGATAGACGGCGGAATATGGTACTCAGTCGTTAGTTCGAGAATGAATCAACTCCATTAGTTCAAGTGTGTAACAAGTCTATTAGTTCCACGAACAGTTCGTGGTTGCAAGGATTTGCAACGGCAAAAGTAATATCTTAAGAATGAGATCATGTAGTTCCAAGTGAGGCCTTAGAATTCTGCTGAGTGGTAAGACACGATTGTATTTCTAGACCTTTTTAACGGATTCCGGTGATTATCGGATTCGAGTTCATTCTCGTTTCATATCGGATACCATTAAGCCCATTCATTTATAATTTATTATTTGCATAAAGAAGCGTCCCAATTTATGTAAATAATGAATTGATAAACTCATGGTTCGGTGATTTACAATTTATTTATTTAAATGAAGAGGCGTCCCAATCCTTTCAAATAAATATATTATAAATCATCCTACTTAATAATTTCTGATGCAATACGCGTACTCACATAACCTTCAAGTTGATGGATGACATGACGATGCATGTGCTCTAATGAGTATGGGACGAGTGTTAAAACTCATCATCGGAGACGGGGAGTAAAACAATCAGGGGAAATCGACATAGTGTTCAAAATAATTGATGAGTACTCGATCAGAGTAGATAAGGTAAAGGTCCTTATGAACGAGTCAACATAGCAATTATCATATCAATCCTTATATTACAAGTCCCGCCCATACAAGACTTGTAATACTTAGATTCATACATAATTCCATGTAAACAAAATTTATGACGGCTTTCGTGTAATACAATATTGTATACAGCTATGAGAAAAATGTTCTTAGAGACCATTGTTTAACTTACAATGTCTGAAATGTAAATGAGACCATTGTGCAACTCACAAAAGTCATTGAAGTTGAATAAGACCATGTGCAACTACACAATGTCTGACAAGTTGAATGAGACCCCAATTGTGCCTACTCACAATGTTTGTGACGTAAAATGAGACCATTGTGCACATCTCCAATGTCTAACAAGTAAACGAGACCATTGTGGCAATCACAAATGTCTTAAAAGAAAAGTTCTGGTATTTTATATAATAAATACTTTATATAAATAAACACGTTTTTCGTTATAACCGCAAAAAGGACATGCAAGCATATATATTATATATATGTATGTCATGTAAGCACTTAATGTAACAAGTAATGTAAGCACATAAGCAAGTAGTGTGTATGCACTTTGAAAATGTTTTGATGTGATGCAATGTTTGTGAAGACGGTTATAGTCTAGGGTAAAAATATGCAAAATTGTTTCTATAACCTCGTGCTATGATACCATCTGGTAACACCTCCAAACATTATGTCGCAGCGGGATTATGTGTTCCGGGGATGTTCACTTCTATAATACAACAGAACACAGATACAAGAGTAAACCTCTAAATGTTATCATTTAAAAGTAACTCGTGATTTTTCTTTGAAATTGATATCAAAATTATGTCCCTTATTGTTTCACAATCGAAAAGCTGAAAGCTAATACTAATAGATTTGATCATTTGTATATAAGTAGATATCAATGAATGTTATATTGTAATTTTGACTCTAATGCACATCAGTAAACAAACATCTAATTCACCTGAGAAAAACATGCTTAAAAATCGTTAACATAAAGTTGGTGAGTTCATAGGTTTATTTAACATTTAACGAAAAAAAAATCAATATGATGTGAATTTCCCTACTGTTATCAAACACAGTAATGTAAACGTTTAGTGACTACTGTCTCCTACAGTATCTAAAATGCGCTTAAGTATAATCGTGGGAACCAAGATTCGTAAAACATTGCATGACTATTTCAATCCCTTTATTATTAGCCACAAAAATGTATTGTTTAAATGTTGGATCCACGCAATTTCCTAAAGTGTGTATTGCCTAGCAATAGTACATGTGGGCGTAACCATCGTATCCCATACATGGTCATCTCTTGTGATTACGATTACACCCCTAAGTTCATGAAACTGCACGTAGACTTGTATGTATGCCACTTTATTCAAGGGACGGTGATTTGTTTCTTACGAGTTATGTTTTTATGGGCCCTGAGGCCTCAGGCAGAATGAATCCTGACTGTTATTACGATTCGTTCCCGGTGATAGCTAGTCACCCAAACGGGGGTCGTCAATCCCGAATAGATCTATTTTATAACATTCGCGCTTACCCTCCGAGTAAGTAACAGTTCATGCAACATAAGCTAATCCGTAATCATATGAGTGAAAATTAAAGTGGTTGCGTCCATAAATGAAAACAAGTATTGTATCTCGACGCGAGATATGTGAATGCGTATGGAAATCAACCAAGTAAATACGTTTGTAAACATGTATGCAAACGAGTTGTAAATGAACACGTAATGAGTTTAAATTAAAAACATAGTGAATTTGTTAACAAGATGTTTCTCACCCAAAAATTTATGTAAAAAAGTAAAACCATGGGTCTATGAAACTCACCGTGATGTTGAAGAGAATGATATGACAGATAGGCATCTAATATGCCACATCACAACGGAAGACGAAATCCGATTGACCGAACGTATGCGTTTATCTTGACACGGATTTAAATCCCAAAATAGTTAGGTATTGAATTTAGTTTCCCGATGGATGATTTCATCAACGCAACCCGTTGATAAAAGATTTAGGTTCCGAGTGGCAGTTTGGTTTGGTGGTTGGTTCGGTAAAATAATTCAAAAGTATATAATTCATATGGTGAATTATATAACAAAGTATGTAATATATTCCCATAATATATACCTTGAAAGATGAACAATTATATAATTCATATAGTGAATTATATAATATTGACAGAATCAAAAGAATTTAAATTTGAAGTATACTATACCGTGCAAGTATTACATAATAAGCGTGAGTAAATAATTAAACCAAATGGTTTGACACGTTTTTTCGCAGGTCGTCCAATTTATTAAATAAATAAAATTTCTGTGCATAAACGAAATAGTTAGTTTTAAAGTTACCAATTAAGTAAACTGGTGTTCTAAAGTCCGTACCAAAGTTTATGACTTATTTTCCTATACTTTTGGGATTTATAAAATAAATTTTAAAATTAGTATTTTGTTTGTTGTGAGTTTATTGATGAAAATTATAATTTTAAAACATCTTTATATTATATATTAGTCATTTATCGTCGCAAAAGCGATAGGAGTTGTATACTAAAAATAATAAGTTGATACTTTTTTAAAATTTCGCCTAAGACCTTTTCGTTTATGTGAACTGTCCATTTTACAAACTCAACGTTTTCCACTTTTCAATCAACCAATCTTGGTGCAAAAATATATTCTGTTTCATTAATTATGGTATGACCGATATTTAAATACTAATTGAAATAAATAAAGTCAAACACACTTTTTAATCGTATGAACGGAAACACGCCCTATTGGGCTTTCCAAAACACAACCAAACACCCTTGTTGTTGGCGATTTACCACAAACCAACGCTCCCATTTCGGTTGCTGATGCCATAACTAAAACGCTCCCGGCTGTCGGGTGTGACTCGCGGAACCCAAATGCCAGTGCTTTCCCAAAACACCCTTGTTTGGGTTTTGGTAAATCCCAAACAAACCCTTAGTTGTTTTACTGATCACACCATCAACCACAACCGTTAGGTGTTTCCTGTTCAACCAAACACCCCTAGTGGGTCAATCAGCTCACCCAAACACCCCCTTTGGGTGTTTCCGTTAACCCAAAACGCCCTTGCTTTGCGTGTTTGTTAACCAGATATAAACGCACCCTATGGGTCCGTTACCATCATCCGCGGCCCTTAGGCTGATGCGGCAACCAAAACGCCCCTATGCTATGAAAAAACATCACAAACGAGGACACCTGTGGTGTGGTGGTGCCAAACGCCACCTTTGTGGTGGCGTTTTGACTGCCAAACGCACCCTTGTGGTGGGCTGACCACCGAAACAACACCTTGTGGTATTTTTATCAAATCATCGACCTTAATGGCTTTGGCCAACGGCCGCCTTTACGGTGTTTGTCACAACCAAACGAACACCCCTAGCTGCTTATCTGCTAAACCAAATGCACCCGTGTGCCGTTTTATTATCAAACCAAACGCACCCTGTTGGTGAATAGAAAACCCAACGCCCCCTGTTGCTAAACCCAACCCGAACGCACCCTTTTAGGTGTTGATAAGGAACCCAAAACGCACCCCTTTGTGCCAATAAAAAGGTGGTGATGATGATGACGTCGTGATGATGATGGTGGCGTTATGATGATGATGATGACGTGATGATGATGGTGGCAGTGGTGCGTCGGTGTGGCGGCAGCAGTGGTGGCTGGAGTGGAGGAGATGGTGATGACATGGTATCGGTTGATGGTGACAACGGTGGTACGAGGGGTGGTGTGGAGGTGGCGCGTGACGACGAGTGGGGTAGTAGATCGAGTAGATCGGAGGAGGATCTACATGTTTATAGATTTTTGTGTTCGCCGGAGTTTGGCCGGAAAAGGTGGTCGGCTGGGCTGGGACGAGTGGTCGCCTGGAAAAAAAAAATTAATGGGAGTGGAGAGGATGATGTAAATACATGTGTGTGTGTTGAAATATGTAAATGAATGAAAGACATATAAAAACTTTTATATGTATATTTATATTTTAAAGTTATAAAATGAATGTGACAAGTCCAAATAGTCTAGGGTTTATTTGTAAATATTTTCACAAGGACCTAAAATGTAAATATTTGCTATTAAACGGTTCGGGTCTCGTTTAGGCCACTTAACGAATGATTTAAAATACGAAACTTGCGGCATTGCGTTTCAAATCATCTTTCTGATAAAAATGAGTATTTATTTGATAGTATTTCATAAATATTTTTATAACATTTATAAAATATTTGTTATTTATTTGGTAACCCGGTTATGCTTTGTCTGAAAATAAAATGAAATTTTAACCCGAATATTCGCGTGTTCAACAAAACGCTTTTTGAATAAATTCTTAATCATTTGTATTTAATATTTTTTATTTAATATAATGCGATAATTAAATAGATTTTTAAATTATTTTTCGCTCGTTATGGCTTTCGTCGGCACGCGTTGTGTGCAGTTTTCAAAACCTTGCGATGATATTTTGGTCATCTTCTGCTTGTTTTCGAGTCTCGGGCAAAACTAAAAAGTTATCTGGAATGTCGTTTTACATCAAATTGCTTTAGAGTCCGAGTGGTGAAAACGTGATCTAGCGAGTCGTTTTTGATAAATTAACTTAGAAATAACATATATCTTCTCGTTTTCAAGTCAAATAAGTTAAAAACAAATTTGCACATGAGAGATATGTAATAATAAATATGATTTATGATTTAAATATGTTCCGAAACATTACCAGTTACGCAGTAATCGTTTTTATGTGACAATAAAAGACTAAAAGTCAAAAAGTCAAGTCAGACCCAAAAAGTCAAAGGGTAAAATAGTCATTTAAAATTTTGAAAATTGCCGGATGTTACATTATCCACACAAGCCTTATCTTTAACAATCGGCACCTTATTCAAAACTTTTACACCAGTGGTAGGATTAAATTCAGACACCGGCTGTGGTTAAGAACTTTATCGCCATGTTTAGAAGCCTTATTCATATCCCTTATAACCCACTTACTCCTAGGAGAATCACTACCAATAACTTTTGATTTCTTAGAAGAAACACGACCAAACTGAGGCTTATCCTTAACACCTAACACAAAAAACATCAATAAACAAAAAATAAGCAACATCTAATAAGCAACAAACTGATAAGCAACACACAACACTACTGAATCACATGTGATTCATCACTAAGCAACAACAAAACTAAGCAAACATCTAATAAGCAACGACAAACTGATAAGCAACAAAATAAACAACAAAATCATCAACTCTTAAATAAGCACCAAATAAGCAACAACAAACCGATAATATAAAAATTAAGAAATAAAACCTAAAAAAAATCCTAAATAAGCACAAAAAAGCAAAAGCTACTAAATAAGCAACATCTATTGCTTGTATAAAAAATAAGCAACAAAATCATCAACAAAAAACCAATAACAAACTGATAATATAAAAATAAGAAACAAAACCTAAAAAAAATCCTAAATAAGCAAAAGCTACTAAATAAGCAACATCTATTGCTTGTATCCAAAATAAACAACAAAATAAGCAATAACAAACTGATAATATAAAAAATAAGAAAACAAAACCTAAAAAAATCTTAAATAAGCACCAAAATAAGCAAAATAAATGAAGAATAAAAGAAATGTATACCAGAAAGCTTATTCAGATGTTTATTTTGGTCAGAATCACGCAACGAGGAGGATTTAGGCAACGAATCATCTTTAGATAGTCTTATTTCGTCTCGTATGTCTATTTTCTAAGATCAATTTTGATTAAAAACAGTTAGGGTTTGCTTTAGGATTTAATTTGGGGGTAGGTGGTTAATGTGTGTGTGTTTTAACAGGTGAGTGAACTAAATGAGAAATGAATACACACTGCAAAGTTTTGTGTGGGATGTGTGAAATTACAAAAATGCCCCTAAGTGGATAATAAGTAAATAACTCGGACCGTCAGATTGAATTTGAATCAAAAGGTGAGATTGTGCGCTTTGTTCCTTGAAAGAATATTGTTCTTTACGGAACTTTTGTCTTATCTTTTTTAATGCCTTTCAACCCATAACTAAGCGTAGGATACCTAACTCTTATATTAAATCACACATATAGAATAAGAAAGAGAAACAAGAGATGCTGGATGTGTTTAGATAAACTTCTTTAATGCACATAGGAGAGAAAACTTCTCTTACACCTTTACATAACACACACTTATACCCTCTCTATGTAAATAGAAGGTTCCAATATAGTCTCTAGAACCGGGTTGAGCCTTACTTGAGCTTCCATGGGTCGGGTCTTGGACTATTACATGCTTACCATATTTCTATCTATTATAAGACTCGTGACATCGATAATGATCGTCGATATTAGCAGACTACATTTGTATCGTATTTATGTATATTGGCCCAAGCCCATAGGTCCATTAGAGTTGTATTTATAATGTAACATATCATTGCAAATCATGAAATCGCATCCCATTTAACATGGTATCAAGAGCCAGATCTTTTCCCCCTATGATCTCTATAAAAAAATCCCTAATTCTTCGTTGCATTACCACAGCCCCATTCACGTATCAAGCTTTTTCGTTTTGTTTTCTCCTTGAATTGCATAACCATCGTCCAATTGTCATTACCATTGCATCTACTACCAAAATAACAAATGATTATTTATTACTTCATCTCCAACGTTTGTAAAAATAAATAGACGCTTTCATAAACCTACATCCATCAGCATCACGTTCATATCACTCACCTTTCATCATGCTGGACATAACCGTTCATTCTCCCACCACTCTCTCAAAGTTCGCGAGTCCTTTGATATCATACACCACACCTTCGGCCCCAACCGTTCTTTTGGCCAAGAGTACTACCAACAACACCCGTGACTCTTGACCTCGTGACTCTCATGGACCTGCCTCTACCAACGTTTGTCGTCATTTTGGTTGAAAATGGACTTGTAAATAGGGTAATGGATGTAAGTTTATCCATGATACAAGGGGTCGTAATAATACTGTAACCAATAGTAATTCACTATGCTCTTCTCCTAACTCATGTTCATTCAGTGGAGGCCTAAGCGACACTTTTAATAATTTATCAAGGTATAGGCCAAGCCTGGATACTTCAGTTGGGCCAAGTCCAAAAACGATTGTTGCTCATTATAGTTTTCGACCACAAGCGTTTATTACCTTGAGACAAGATCTCGGTCACGGGTGGAATATGGAGACAAAGTGCATCTTCTCATTTGAATTTCAATGCAAATAATCTTAGTACTATTTATAATAAAATTATTTATCCGTCTGTCTTTGTTGGTGATGGTAATTCCACTTCATCTTCACAATGTTTAATTAGTCCACGTATAGTAAAAAAATTTGATTTCCTTACGTCAGTTTACTCGTGACAAAAAAGTTTCCATTGATTTTGACGAGTTTGGTTTTTCCGTGAGATATTATTTGACTCGTTAGATTCTACTCGGATGTGATAGCACCGGTGACCTCAATCCTATCACCACACCTACCACCTACCCACAAGCTTTTGTCGTGAGCCATCACATGTGGCATCAACAACTTGGACTTCTAGGAAATAAAGTGTTACGTTCTTTAATTTCTAATAATAGTATTTTGTGTAATAAAGTGAAGTCTCCCCACCTTTGTCATGCTTGCCAACTTGGCAAGCCTATGAGGCTTCCATTTTTTGTTTCCGATACTGTAGTTAACTTTGCTTTTGATATTGTGCATTCGGATTTGTGGACATCCCCACTTCCGAGTCAAAGTGGTATTAAATATTATGTTATCTTTCTGGATCATTTTTCTTATTACTTGTGGGTATATCCATTGCGTAATAAGTCTGATACTTTTGCTAAATTTGTCGAATTTCGTTCTCTTGTAAAAACTAAATTCAATGCGGAAATTAAATCTTTTTAATGTGATCATGGTGGTGAGTTTGACAACACCATTTTTCATCAATTATTTACCAAACAAGGAATCCATACACGTTTCTCGTGCCCCCGTACCTCACAACAAAATGGCAATTCCGAACGTATGATTCGAACAATAAACAACCTTATATGTACCCTACCTTTTCAAGTCCATCTTCCGCCACATTTCTGGGTAGAAGCTCTTCACATGGCCACTTACCTCTTGAATATTTTACCATTGACAGTCATCAATAACGACACACCTCACTTTCGCCTTTATAACACAAAACCCAACTACACGTCTTTACGCGTTTTTGGTTGTTTGTGTTATGCCTACATTGACACGAATCATAAACTTGGCCTACGGTCCACGCCTTGTATTTTCCTTGGCTACCCATCAAATCATAGTGGAATTCATTGCCTAAACCTTTCCACCAACAAAATCATCATTTCCCGTAATGTTACATTTGATGAAACTATTTTCTCATACGGCTCCGTGACACCAAATGATGCTCCTTCCTACACCTTTCTCGACACCACTCCAAACATAATAGCTCGACATATTGTCCAACAACCGACTCCTACCATCATTAAACCTACTCCACAACCTACATCTTACACATCCACACCCTCTCGTGTTACGACTACCCAAACCCACACAACCCCTATCTCCTTATATTCTATCGCAAACCGGACCGCCTCACACACAACCCCAAATTTCCTCGTACCTCCAACTTATTCTTAAAAGAACAACCATCCTACCCCTCTCGTGACAAACTCACCTACAGCTAATACTCTCCTAACAAACATCAAACCTCCAATGTAGTCAGCGTTTAAAGTTGGTACTAATAAAAGGAAACTAGGTTACAATTTTCATGTGTCTTCCATTTCTCCCCTCCTAAATCATACGCCATCGCCATCAAAGATCCTAATTCATAATGAGAAATGCTTAGACGAAATTATAATGTTTATTAAAAATAAAAACTGGGTGCGATGTACTACGACATCAGCTGGAACATAGTTCTTTATATGTGCTTGTTTAAGCATAAGCATTTTGCATATGTATCTTTAAGCAGGTACAAAACACGTCTTGCTGCTGATGGGAACAGTCAACAACTTGGTATTGACTATGATAAGACATTTAGTCTGGTTGTTAAATCGGACACCATTCGGACAATTCTAAGTCTTGCTGCTTCTCGGCATTGGCTTGTTCATTAGCTAGATGTTAAGAATGCTTTCCTACATGATACATTATCTGAGACTGTCTACATGCATCAGCCTCCTGGTATTCAGGATCCTCAACATCCTGATCATGTTTGTCTTTTACATCGGTCGTTATATGGTCTTAAGTAAGCACCTCGTGCTTGGTGTTAGCAGTTTGTGAGTTATGCTTTTCTTTCGTGTTGGCTTTAGTAAAACTATATAGTGATTTTTGCTGTCATTTATAAGCAGGATCTGATGTGGCTTACTATTACTTTATGTGGATGATATTTTGTTGACAACTTCTTCTACAACATTTTTACAGTAGATTATAACATCTTTACATCATGAGTTTTCTATAACTGATCTTGGTCTACTTAACTATTTTCTAGGCATCTCTGTCACACGTTCCTCCAAGGGGATGTTTCTTATTAGAAGAAGTACGGTAAATGAGATTCTTGAAGAAGCGTAGGTATGCGAAATTGTCATTCTTGCAGGACCCTACTTGATACGGAGTCCAGTTAGGGGCTATATTGGTTCACAAGTTTCTGATCCGACACGTTTTAGGAGTCTTTGCGCGGGGAATTAAGTACCTCAATTTTACATGAACTTGATTTTTCATTGTGCGGTTCGAACAGGTTTGGTCTCTATAATCATGATCCCAGGGAGGCCTCATTAAATCGCTCTTAACTGGGATTTTACGATACGTTTGCGGTACTCTGGATTATGGTCTTCAACTATATTCTTCCTCAACTTCTTCTCTTGTTTCTTATTCAGATGCAGATTGGGCAGGTTGCCCGACTACTGGGCGTTCTACTTCAGGATATTGTGTTTTTCTTGGCAACAATCTATTGTCTTGGTCATCCAAGAGGCAGATAATACTCTGTGCGCGTTATAGTGAATGAGGTGAATTACGTTGGTGTTGCAATGTTGTAGTTGCAGCTTCACTAGTTGCGAATCTCTGCGTGAAAACTTAATTCTCTTTCAATCTGCAAACCATTGTTTATTTTGATAATGTCAATGCATTATGTTTGTCATCTAATCCCGTGCAAAATCAGCACACGAAGCATATCGAGATTGACATACATTTTGTTAGGGATCGTGTTTCAGCTAGTCAGATTCGTATGTTGCATGTCCCCTCTCGCTATCAGTATGTCGACATCTTCACCGAAGATCTCCGTTTGATTATTGACGAGTTTTAGGTCAATTTGAGCGTTCAGCGTCCTTCCAACTCCAATGTGAAAAAGCTATTAAACATACTACTTTTGTATCTATTTACTGTATAGTACCCAAGCCCATAGTACGTTAGAGTTGTATATAATGTAACAATATCTGTAATTCAAATCAATAAATTTAAACTAAGACGAGTTTTTATGTGAATGGTTCCCTTTTCTAGATCATATTCTATGATTATCATCAGTAGACTCGATATAGAAGTACAGAACCCACAAACAGTATTTTCACTAAGTTTTGTATTGTTATTTCTTGTAAATTGATTATTAAAATTGTCAAAATTTATGACGTATTCCCTTGAGAAATTTGGTCAAAAATTTGTTGCATAAATTGTCGATAATCCCTAAGTAACTTCTCATAAATTTTATATTCTGGAAAAATTGGTGGAAAAAACCAATTTATGCAGTAGCGTTTGCTGTTAGATGATAGGTTAAATAAGACCCAACCTTGATTAAGGCTTAGGGTCTATTAGCTTTAGTGTCATGTTAGCTTATAGGGATGACATCAAGTCAAGCCGAGCTCGATTTTGACAGGGCTTGAGCTCGGTTTGAAAATTACAAGCTAGGCTCGATAGCCCGACAAGCCTTAATCATCAAAGCTTGAGCTCGGCTCGAACAATATTTGAATAAGGCTCGAGCTCGGCTTGAAAAGCACGAATTTATTGATAAATGTTGTGTTCACTAGCCAAACTTATCAATAAGGTAAAAAATACGTGATGGGGTAAAGAATTTATACAAAACATTTGAGCGTTAGGGTTTAACTATCCTTATACAATAAATATTTGATTATTATACGAATATTCACATTAGCATTTACGTTGTTTATATAAACATGTATAACAAAAATATTTTTGTACATGAAAGCTCAAAAAGCTCGATAAAAGCTCCATCTCGAGCTATTGAAAGCTCGTACTGGCTGGTATGTGTTTACGAGCCGTGTTGTATTAGGCTCGGGCTTGGCGCTCGAGATCGATAAAATAGCTTGGCACGGTCGAGTCAAGCTCTAAGCTCGAGCTCGAGTTGCTTGATAAAATGCTTGGCTTGTTGCAACCCTATTAACTATTATCAAAGTCATGTTCTTATTATGATAGACATAAATTTGCTTCTAGTAATCACTAAAAACACTATTTAGTCAACATTAAAAACTTATTTTTCTTTTCTCATGCTCTCTTAAGTAAATCCAAATGGTTATTTTATTGAATCTGTGTTTGTAATACTTACTATTATGAATGTTGAAACCGATTTTTCTTGAATATAATGCAATAGCTTTGATGAAACAACAGTGTTAAACCTTAACAAACCTAATGAGACCTCAAACCCTAAAAATTAAGGTTTAGGCTAACTTACTTAGTTATCTGCACTCCTCCGCCGTGGGAACATGGAGGATTCTGGTTGGACAACCGGAACTTATGTTGAAGCTGTTATTATTTTTATCTTGGTTCTTATTTGTGTTTATATTGAGCGAATGTCATATTGTTGTCTGGCGGCATAGTTATTTGCTGCTTGCAGCTTCCACCTTCGCGTAACGGTTTTTTTAGGTCACGGACTTTGCTTTTAAGTAGAGCGGCGATTTTGCGACCAACTATTTTTGAAAAACGACAATGGTCTCCGGTTGAAAAACAAAAAGTAACGCTGATGAGGCAAATTTTGTTGACTCATTGCTAAATCAACATAATATGGGTTGTGTTACAACGATTAGAGATTTTACGTTCTAGGGTTTGTGATTTGGATAGATAAAAAGACTAATAAAATGAAAATATATAGCGAAAGAAATTAAATAAATTGGGATCCCTTTAAATCATCGACGAGTAGCCGATGACCGGAGGATAATTATTTGTGATGGGTTGAATCTAAGCTCCGATACCATGTAAAACAATGAAGTTTAGTGTTGATTGAATTGTGTTTTGTGTGATTACATAATGAGATTTTATGTCTATTTATAATAGAACATGTCTTAAATAATATGATAATATCATCTAACACCCTTTTGCAGTTTGAACGGGAGGTTTTCAGACATATAAACTGGGTATAATGTTGAAATCGCCTTCTTCTTCTCTTTTTCTTTTATCCTCTTCTTTGTGGTTCGTTTGCACGGAAATGGACCTTTATTGACAACATAGTTGTTTATTAATTACTTCGCGGTTTCCTTTATTTTTGTAACTACACATTATTATTATTATTTTATTTAATTATAATAAAAATAGAGATTACAACGAATTGGAGGGAAGCCGAGATACCATCTGGGCCCCCACTTCTTTGGCAATAGCAAAACTAATCCTATTAAAAATATGAATAGCTGCACGCGCCCCAATGTCTTGAGCCATAGAAAAACTTGGTATCGCCTAAAAGCGTAACAACATCCGTCTCTAATTCCCGAAAGAGGGAAAGAGAAAGGAAATGAACCCATAAAACCAATTAGTACACACTTAGCCAAATACATTACCGCGCTTACGGTGATGCAAACTCAGTCACCGCCAGACCAGGCCGCAAAAGCAGTCATCCCTGGGTACTTGAGTAAAGGGATTAGATCAGTCCAGCTCCCTCTAACATACAGACCTTGGCATCCCACGAGTAAAACAGTAGCATATCCGCTGGACGTAATTTTTTGTCATGTCCCCCATCCAGCCCGATATCAACTTCCTTACCCGCTGAAATCCCTGATCGAAAACAGATGTCGACAAGGGTGTCACGCACCATATTGTGACGATGCTTAATCCCGATAATCCCAGCACATGATACAGCGTGATCCCCATAAATATCCCCAGCAAAAACCCTTGAACAAGCTGAACAAGGTTTTGAGACAGAAAATAAGGGAACACCTAAACGGTAACACTACATAGGTAGTCTTCCATTTCATAGTCTGTCGTACCCAAATCGAAACCACACGCGCGAGCCAGTTGAAGTGTGATTCTCCTTTGAGATTGACATAGGCATAGACGAAGGATAATGACAAAGAAGATTCAGCATCTTTGTTAACCCGAAGTGAAGTATATGTATGCCAATTTTTTTCATGAGTTTTGGGCGCGACATCACTTGGTGTCATCTCGTGAGAATCGCAAATCTCATAGCCTTGTTAAAACATTAGACACATTGCGTCATCGATACGTTGAGGCAAGAAGTCACAATACCCCACATGCGAAGCAGCCTTAGTCTGTAAAAGTGTAGCAGTTGCTCATATCGAGAGGCAACAAAAGCATAATACAAAAAATCACACTGCTGTATAACGCAATGCTCCCCAAATGCAAAGGGTAGAGTGGCGAGTATCCACATTGCAGTCCCTAATCCGGTACCAGAAGCCGTGACAAGGCAGTGCAAGGCAGAGAGAAGAGCATGTCAAAAGGAAGTTGAGCCGACTCAAGGACGAGGGGGGTAACGTGTCGAAATAGCAAAAATAAGTTTTGATAACCCCAGCACTATCACTGCCCCGAATAAGAAGCACACACTCCATTGGGGATCATAATTCTTAGCTACAGCGTCATAAGAGCATCAATGGTTCTTTAGATACTCTCTTCATGACAATGCGCTTACTAACCAAAATCTACTTCACACACTATACGGGACCAACCCTAATACTTATCAACCCATGCAACAAGGTCCGAGAATAAGGAAATATGAAGTGGAAAATTACCTTCCAACCTGCTCTCGTGTCTTCCTGTAGGCTGATAAAGCTCAGTTTGGTCACAACGTTGAGATGAAACTTGCCACAACGGGGACATCCTCCGTACATTAACTTACTATAAAACTTTTTACCTACTAACCACAAAGTATCCCACAACAATAAGTGCCATAAATCGAGATACAGGACCTGAAGGCAAAGATTAAAGGAGTACTTGATCTTTCCGACATGAGGGGATTGTAGCACTAAGGAAAACAAGAGGGGTACAAGTGGATCACATGCTGCACCCCTTGCGCACGAGACACTCTTGGAGTGCTATTCGTAGTACAACCTAGGCAAGGTTAGAGTAGCAGAAAGCTCCTAACTCATACGAGAGCCATAGCATGACATATCGTCTAACGGACTTCCTCTACACATGAATAGTCTTTGTCTAGACCACCCTCTGATGTTGAAGAATTTTGAAAGTCAAAAACTAGCATCGAAAGACCAAACATCATCCCCTCGATCCTATACCAAAACGATTAACTCGCATGAGTCTTAACCTCTCAACCACATCCAGGAACTTGACTCGTTTTTGGGTCAAACGAACTCCGTTTTCGGTCTAGTCTTTTTCATTCTTCGTTATTTGTTCCCTAGAGTAGTTTAGAAGCAAAAATTTCTTCGTAGGGTTAATTTTAAAGTTTTTAGGTTTTTTCCCCTTTGTTCGGGATTCGTGCAGAAGTTTTTCAACCTCTTTCTTAATGACATCATGGATCTTTGGATTAACCCTTCTCTGATGTTGGACCGCTGGTTCATAGTCGTCTTCCATTAGAATTTTATGAGAACAAAATTCTGGGTTTATACCCTTTATGTCGGAAAGTTTCCAAGCAATTGCTTGCTTTCGGGACTTAAGAACCTTTATGAGAGCGGTCTTCTCATCATCACTCAAATCTTTGGCAATTATGACAGGCAACTTGTTGTTATCTGCTAAAAATGCGTATTCGAGATGAGGTGGTAAGTCCTTAAGTTCAACCTCGGGAGGTTCATCGATTGAAGATTCGGCGGATTTACAAACTTTAAGCTCTTTCCTGATTTCTGGTAAGTAATTTCCTTGATTCAGTGACGGCGAAGGATCACTATTGAGAAGAGATTCGAGAAGGAGAATGTCCCCCTCTGGGTCATAATAAGCTTCATCAACTTCCGGTGAAGTTGGATCATCGGCTAGAGCAAGAAAAGTATCAGCTTCTTCCAAAAGTAGAAAATCACTATCCCCGAAAGGAGTGAGAGTCGGAGAAGAATTTGAAACAATCGGATCGTATCCGGGAGAAGGATTCTCTTCTTGGCGTTGGCGTTTATTAGCAGACTTACACTCCAAATTACTCCTCGGGCAAAAGGTTTTAAGGAGACAAAGAGGCAAGACTAACAAACTAACCTAGCAAGAAATATCACCAGGCTTGCTAATCACCTTATCAAGCGCTCCTTTCAAGACCCGAGAAAAACCCAAACGACACTTGGGAGGAATGGATTTGACTGTACGTAACCCCTTTGAGAACAAACGGTCCAGAAGAGACAAAGTAAAACCATCATGTGGGTCGAGCACCAAGCTATCAACATGATCGGGCTGAGAACACGAGGGAACAGATGGCTTATTATTATTATTATTATTATTATTATTATTATTATTATTATTTTGGCACGGCACAATAAAATTGACTGTATTTGTTAAAAAAATTAACTTAATAAACAAACAACATAAACCATAAAACTAATGTACTCAAACCCAAAGCTACGTACTAACTTAGTCATCTTACAGAAAATCCCTAAATGTTGGACCACGAAAGGTTGATTGAACGCCTAGCGTTTTCTTAGTCATCTTACAAAATATCCCTTAAAGAAAACCCCTAGCGTTTTTTTTGTAAGTGAACAATACGATCTATTATAACTTTCATTCATATACCAGGTTCTAAAAGGCACGTCATGACGCCGCTAAGTCCTCGCAAAAGCGCGAGGCGTGACCTCCACGCTACGCGATAGATCAAGGCATAGGCTTAAGGCGTGACGCGAGATGAGAAGTGAAAAAACGTGATAAATCGCGATAAGACATGATGTGTGAAAGCTATATATTTGAAATATGATATAAATATATACATTATAAATAGGACAAATGGCATAAAAAAATACTCAACTTAAGGGTCATTTCCAATTAAGGTATCATACTTTTATTCTTGCATAAAAAGTCGGCCAACTTATTTTTTTTGGCCAATTTGGGTATTTTCGTTAAATATTTAACGATCATACGTTAAGTTTTACATTTCAATTCCACCGCTGCTACAACCAGTCACCACCACCAAGCCTCCTCACCACAATCATCCGTTAAGTCATACTTTCTATTAATTTGTGCTTAAGTTACACTTTTATGTCTTCCCATGAATTTAGGCTATTGGCTAATCCTGGTTGGTAATGTGGAATCCAAGCTAATTGGTTATTTTTATTTAGTTATAGAACCAATCAACTTTGTGTCCAAGTTGATGCAACATAATTGTTTAATCAGTTTCTAAAATTTGTTTAGCTTGTTTTGACATAGGTAAGTCATTTAAGCAATTGTCTTTTGATTGTCTGAAAATTATTTTTGAGAACGATCAATGGTATCTGTTGCCCAGTTAATGATTAGCCCAGTTAAAAAATATGGTATCGTCAAACAATCAAAATGATCATTCATAGCTTTCACACTCATATGAAGGCGTTTTACCATGTTCCCTCTTTACATTGTCGTCTGTGGTTATCTGAGACTGTCATATTGCTTTTAGGCCTTAATTTATGATTTTCCTGCACTCTTCAAGTGGTGATGGTGGTGGTAGCAAGGGTGGATTTGAAATGTTAAACTTAATAGATGATCGTTAAATATTTAACGAAAATACTTAAATTGGCCAAAAAAAATAAGTTGGACGCCTTTTTATGCAAGAAAAAAAGTGTGATACCTTGATTGGAAATGACCCTTAAGTCATGCTATAAAAAAAAGCCATGACTCGCCATAGCTCCTAAGGCGTAAAGCTTGGTCATGCCGCCACGCCACGCCTCAAGTTATTTATAAATATATATGTTATCTAGTTTAGTTTATGGCCATTCATTCACTTCTTGTTAGCCGCCAGAATTGAAATATGCAAACTTGGAAATCAATAATACAAACATCGACCATAACAAAGATTGATACCACTATAAACAAGTAAAGCTTGGACATATTCATTTTGTGCACCCTTTTCTATCGACATATCTGCTATCTGTTGTGCTCTTAACTTGAAACCAACTATGGCTGAACTTGTTCTTTCTGCCTTCCTCACTGCCGTTTTCGAGAAGCTGGGCTCTGCAGCCTTGAAACAGCTTACTTCGTCCAAAGAAATTCACTCAGAGCTAAAGAAATGGGAGAGGTCACTATCCCTGATCAGGGGTGTGCTTAACGATGCGTCTCAGAAAGAAGTAACCAATGAAGCTGTTAAGCAATGGCTTATTAGTCTCCAACATTTGGCTTATGACATAGACGACATTCTCGACGGTTTGGCTACTGATGCTATGGTTTGCGAGTTTGCCAACGATTCTGAACCCATCACCCGCAAGGTAAAAAAGCTCATCCCAGCTTGTTGCACCAATTTCTCATCAAGTAATAATATAAACGGCAAGTTAAGTCATATTACCACCAAGTTACAAGAGCTAGTAGATGAAAAAAATAATCTTGGTTTGAGTGTGATGGATGGAGTATCAAAAAATAAAAATAGAAAATATCAAACCTCTTTGGTAGATGCATCTAGTATTATCGGACGTGAAAGTGATAAGAAAATATTGCTGGAGAAGCTATTGGGAGACGAACCACGTAAACACAACTTTAGCATCGTTCCCATTGTTGGTATGGGAGGGATAGGCAAAACAACTCTCGCTAGGCTTCTATATGATGATAAATTAGTGAAGGAATGCTTTGAACTCAAGGCGTGGGTTTGTGTCTCTGAAGAGTTTGATAGCTTCACTATAAGCAAAATTATCTTTCAATGTGTGGGCGGGGAAAATAAGGAATTTGCAGATTTAAATTTGCTTCAAGTAGCTCTGAGAGATCAACTTATGGGAAAACGATTTCTTCTAGTTCTGGATGATGTGTGGAGCGAAAAGATTGAAGATTGGGAAACCTTAGTGGGCCCATTTCATGCAGCGGCTCCGGGAAGTAAAATTATTATTACAACTCGAAAGCAACAACTGCTTAACAAGTTAGGGTATGGTCATCCATACAATCTCAAGAAGTTGTCACATGATGATGCTTTGTCCTTATTTGCTCAACATGCGTTGGGTGTAAATAACTTTGATATTCATCCACAACTGATACCATACGGCGAACGCATTGTGCAAAAATGTGATGGCTTACCATTGGCATTGAGAGCACTTGGAAGTTTATTGAGGACAAAAACAAATGAAGAAGAATGGAAGGAGTTGTTGAATAATGAGATATGGGGGTTAGAAGACGGAGGCGGCATTGTTCCTGCTCTTAGACTAAGCTACCAGGATCTTTCTGCATGTTCGAAGCAATTGTTTGCATATTGCTCATTGTTACCGAAGGACTACATGTTTAAGAAGGAGGAGTTGATTTTGTTGTGGATGGCGGAAGGGTTTTTTCACAAATCAACTGCCAAGTCAATGGAACGCTTAGGTGAGGAATATTTTCAACAGTTGTTGTCAAGGTCAGTTTTTGAGCATGTGCCTCACGATGAATCATTGTTTGTGATGCATGACCTCATGAATGATTTGGCCACATCTGTTGCTGGGGAATTCTTTATAAGGTTAGACATAGATATGGAGAAGGATGTTGGGAAGCAAGCGCTGAAAAAGTACCGCCATATGTCCTTTATTCGTGAGGAATATATAACTTTCAAGAAGTTCAAGGCATTAGAAACAACTTGTAGTCTTAGGACATTTTTAGCTGTGCCCATTGTGGTGAGAGATAGCTGGCACACATTTTTCTTGTCAAACAAAGTTTTGGCCGACTTGCTTACCGAGTTACCATTGCTAAGGGTTCTATGTTTGAGCAAATTAGAGATAGAGGAGATACCAGAGTCCGTTGGCAGTTTGAAGCACTTGCGGTATCTTAATGTATCTCGAACTAAAATCACATATTTACCCGAAAATGTGTGCAATCTTAATAATTTACAGACACTGATTGTTTCAGGGTGTGGTCAGTTGACTAAGTTACCGGATAACTTTTTAAAGCTTAAAAATCTAAGACATTTTGACATTCGGTATACTTGTCTGTGGAATATGATGCCGTTAGGGTCTTGTGAGTTGAAAAGTCTACAAACTATCTCTAATATCATCGTTGGAGGAAACAATGACTTTCTTATTTCCGGGCTTACGAACATAAAGAATCTCCAAGGGAAGATTTACATCCGTGAGCTAGACAAAGTTCAAAGCGCAAGGGATATACAGGAGGTGAATTTATCGAAAAAGAGGGTTAGTGAGTTGCACGTCGAATGGAGTGACGTCTTTGATGATTCCCGAAATGACACGCTAGAAAAGGATGTCCTGAATGCGCTTAAGCCTCATAGCGATAATCTGAAAGACCTCGAGATTGTGTGGTATGGAGGTAAAGTGTTTCCAAACTGGATTGGCGATCCTTCGTTTTTTCGCTTGACTTGTATTTCGATTAGAAGCTGTAGAAATTGTACATTTCTACCACCACTTGGGAAGCTGCCATCACTTAAGAAGCTGTCTATTGAAAGAATGGATGAGGTGAAAGTCATAGGTTCAGAGTTACTTGCGACTAACCCTGCATTTCCTTCACTTGAAATTCTTAGTTTTCATGATATGAGGGGATGGGAGGCATGGTCAGTCAATGTTGGTGTTATAGGCGCAATAGCATTTCCATGCCTGAAAGAGCTTTCCGTGCACAAGTGTCCTAATTTGGCTGAAGTATCACTTGAAGCACTACCTTCACTAAAGATTCTAAAAATAAAAAGCTGCAGTTCTGGTGTATTGAGAAGTCTGATTCATGTAGCTTCATCAGTCACCAATTTGAGTATATACGGTATTTCAGGACTTACGGATGAGGTATGGAGAGATGTCATGGATTATCTTGGGGCAGTTGAAGAAATTAGTATTGAAATGTGTAATGAAATAAGATACATGTGGGAATCAGAAGCAGGGGCAAGCAAAGTTCTTGTGAATCTAAGGAAGTTGGTAGTATCTTTTTGTGACAAATTGGTAAGTTTAGGAGCGAAAGAGGAGGTTCATAATTCTGTGAGCAACCACCTAACAGCACTTAGAATGTTGGACATGGAGAGTTGTAAGAATTTGGAGCATTGCTGCTGTCCAAAAAACATCGAGTCCTTGAGTATCCGTTGGTGTGCTTCAATTAAATCTGTATCTTTCGCAACTGAAGGAGGGCAGAAGCTCAAGTCACTTTATATTCATAACTGTAACAAGTTAGTGGAAAAGGTGCTTACCAACACAAGCATGTCGATGCTCGAAGTTGCACGTATAATCGCTTGGCCAGATCTGAAATCTATAATTGAATTGACTTGTATCGTTCACCTCAAAGAATTGGAAATACAAGATTGTCCAAGTATTGAGTCATTTCCTGCCCCCGAGTTGCCAATTCTCACGTCCTTAAAACATCTGAAAATAAGAAATTGTCAAAGTATGGATGCTTCCTTTGGGTACTGGCCTCCAAGTTTGTGTAAACTTTCCATAGGTGGGTTGAAGAAGCCTGTCACAGAGTGGGGACCACAGAATTTCCCAACATCGCTTGTTGACCTACAGCTCTGGGGTGGACGGGATGTAAATGATGTGACTAGTGGAAGTCAATTCTCTCATGTTCTTCCTTCATCACTTACTCATCTTCGCTTAACGGGATTCAGGAAACTGGAGTCACTTTCAAAGGGACTCCAACACCTCACCTCCCTCCAACATCTCGAAATTTGGATCTGCCCAAAGATGAAACGTCTACCAGACATGTTGTTACCATCACTTTTGCGTTTGGAAATAAGTGGATGCCCAAATCTGATAGAAAAGACAAGTAAAAAAGGCTCTTATTGGCCCCTTATCTACCATATCCCCTGCATCCGCATAGACTGAAGGTATGTCTTCTCCCTCTATGCCGTGTGATTTTTACATATATACATATAAATCAAATAACTGATTCTGCCATTATCTAAACGGGTGATTATCTGATTGATTCTGCCTTGTGTTTATCTTATTTTCTAGTTTACAATTTCTAAAATTTAATCCTTCTGACAGTATTTTATTCGGGTTCAGTATTACTAGTCACAATCATATCAATTTCTTAAATTCAAATGACCGAAATCTGAGTTATGTTATTTTACTTTGACATGCAAGTAAAATTTTATGAAGTTGGTTTTAGTTTGATAAATTCAAATATTAATAACAATTTTTTTTCCTGGCTAGTCAGTCATTCAAGGGATTATTCAAGTCGGAGATGGGCTGCGTATGTTTGGGATACTACCAACGTCAGTAGGCGCGCAGATGCCGACTTTTACCAGTTACGGTAGCTATGTCATGTATTTATGGCATAAATACATGTTTGCATTGTATTATATAGCAAAGGCTAAAACTCATACCATAAAGGAACATTCACAATTTTTTTGTTAGAGTCCATCTTGGATAGTGAAGCACAATCATGTCTGTTTCTCAAGTTTAAGATAGTGCATTATGGTAGATGACTTCATATTTGACTTTTTGTCATAAACTAGGCACTGACGGAGCCAGAAAATCTAATTGAAGGGGGCAACTAACGATAAGAATGACTTGACAACGGGTAAAAAAAATCGTAAAATTTAAAATGGGTCGGGTTGGTTTTAATTAAACCCAAATTAAAAGGGTGGGGGGAGTTGTGCAGATCTATAGAAGACCTGTAAGAACTATGGAAGATTATACTATATGTAGAAGAAACTTAAGAAGTTAAGAGAAGATTATAGAGAGAAAATTGTAGAGAGAAAAGTATAAGAAACACACATATATTACTTTAAATTTTGATGCCTTACAATGGCAAGATACATGGCTATTTATAGCCTTGATTGGTACAACACACAAGCTTATAGTACAAGCATACTTACTTTTTTACATAATTGCCTTATGACATAAGCGCTTACATCATTTAGGCATGGCATCATTGCATATGTCATTATTCCACACTAGAACATACTAGAGATGTTAAACATAATTAAGCAAATAAAACACACTTAAAATATTATTATACTAAACATTAAATGTTTAGCCTTCTTCATGGACTTCAGCGAGCATCAGGGTGTGTCGGGTCATCTTCGAATGGATCAAAATGTTCATCGTCATCTGAAGACCAGAGTGATCTAGCATCATCATCATCATCATCAGATGTTTCTACTTCATAATGCTCAAAGTTTTCATAGAGCCACTGTCCATTTGCTTCGATCCACTTGTATGCATCTGGATGGTCTTTACTCCATACAGATATGTTTCACATTACGTAATATGGAATCTTGTCTGGGTCAATGCCATTTGCTCTTGCCATCAAACTTCTTGTGTCTGCATAAAGGGTTTGGAGTTTTCTTTCACACATTTTGCTTCTGCTAGATGGGTTAACC
>BQNB010007290.1:21482-65071 GCA_026074375.1 Tanacetum coccineum | reverse complement strand
TGGTTTCGGTTATAAAAACCACACCGGGGTCCGTTTGGTTTTTCTGTCACCGAAAAGGGTGCGGTCGGGTTGTGGGTTAACACCCCAAAGGGGTGCTTGTTTGGCTGTTAAACAGCCCACGAAGGGGCGTTTGGTTTTGTTTATAGAAACAGGGGTACGTTTGGGGTTCGGGTCAGCAGCAAGAAAGGCTGCGTTTGGTTTATAGATGCACCAAGGGGTGCGTCGGTTTCGGGACGGTCACCACGAGGGTGGGTTTGGTTCGGGTTTAGAAGTAGGGGGTGTTGGGTTGGTTATGAACAAAAGGGGTGGGTTCAGGTTAAGGTTATAACAGCAAGGGGGTGTTCGTTGGGTTTGTTGTTTCGCAAACTAGGGTGCGTTGGGTTGTGGCAGCCAACACCAAGGGCGGGTTTGGCTGTGGAAACCAACCAGGGTGCGGCTGGTTTAACTGAACACCCAATAGGGTGCGTTTGGTATTGTCACAGCGACATAGGGGTGTTTGTTTTTGGTTATTAACAAATTAGGATGGGTTTGGTCGGTCTCGCGGCACCAAGGGGTGCGTTGGTTTGTTTGTCACACGGCCAGGGTGCGTTTGGTTATGCGTATAACACCAAGGGGTGTTTGTTTCTGTGGTTAACACCACATAAGGGTGCGTTTGGCTGTGTAAATCAGCCAAAGGGTGCGTTTGGAATCGGGTCAGCAGCAAGGGGCTGCGTTTGGTTTGTGTTTTCACCAAATAGGGTGCGTTGGGTTGTAGCATAAGCCCCACATAGGGTGCGTTTGGTTATTTAAAACGGATTAGGGTGCGGTTGGCTGTCAAACAGCCGGGACAGCCGGGGGTTTGTTTGGTTTGATAATCAGACACAAAAAGGGTGCGTTTTATTTTGCACCATAAATATATTAATTGTTTCATATATTATCAATTGGTTATATGTGATGAAAATCTAATGAAACTTGCGACGTCTAAGTAAAATGTGATATTAATATTTAAAACGGGAATTGATATTAATCTATAAGCCATAAGAGACACATTTTAGATAAGTTTTGAGTTAAAAACGGACTTTGGCGCGTTTTTATAACGGATAATTGTGAGCAGAAAACGGAACATGAGATTCGGGATTCGAGACTTTGAAAAGTCAGACTTTGGTTTACAAAATATAACAAATTATATTTTGACGGACGTTTTGATATAAAACGGGACTTTTAACTCCCAATAACGAAGAAACTGGAGTGAAATCGGAATATACACTTTAATAGAAAATAAGTTATTTTTAATATATTAAATCTGACAGATCTATTAATTAAACGATTTGAGCACTTTCGAGTCCGTTTCAGCCTTCCGGCGAAACACGAAAGTTGTTCGTAATGACGTTTTACTTTGCCGCGAGGATTGTCTGTTTTAAAAATTAAGACATAGCGGGTCAAAACTAAAGGTCGGTTAATATATTATTTCAATTAATTATTTTAAGAACATTGTTCGGTCCTAAAAACGAAGAGTCTAAAAATAGTAACTTTCGGTAAATATTCGACATAAGCTATGATTGGACGGAAAATAGTATATATTCATATAATATACTAAGGGTTAAGGTTTAAAGACGCGCAAGTGGATTTCTCATCACATGTATATATGTATGTATACATATTAAAATATGTATGATTTTCGTCGTTACGATGTACGCATCGTTGATCGTATTTAATACGTGTATTATAATAGAGCGACATAATTATAGTCGTTGAGCCGAGTTCGTTGCATATTCGTTTTGTGATTATATGGATTCGTTTGATCGTGGTCTTTTGATCTAAGGTGAGTTTATAGCCCCATGTTTTACTGGTTTTACATATATTTTTGGGGTGAGAACATGCTTGTTTACAAATGCATTTACAAGATTGTTTACAAATTGGTTTACATACTCATTTACATAGCTCGCTATGGGATACATTACTTGACTTCATTTTTGGTCACAAATGCATACTTTACTTTTGAAATGATTATGGATAGCTTAAAGTTGTCATGAACTGTAATTAACTCGGAGGGTAAGCGCGAATGTTAAAAGATAGATCTATTATTTTGGGATTGAACAATCCCCCGTTCGGTCGGAATAGTTGACTAGCTATCAATGGTAACGAACGTTATACCATGTCGGACTAACGATTTGAATTGCTAGCCATGCGGGCCAATAATCATTTACTACTAGCCGAGGGTTCTTTGGAGGGAACACCCAGTGATGGAAACTTATTATTTGCAAACATTGGCCCGGGTGTTCTTGGGAGGGAACACCCAGAGGGGAACACATTCTTTTTATTACGCCCTGTTGGTTGCGTTCTGGAGTGAAACACCTACGATGGGTACATTCTTTTTACGTGCCTTGAATAAAGTGACATACATAAAGTCTACTCCATTTTCATTGAACTTAGAGTAATCCGAAATCATTGTTTGTAAAATACTTCACACAAAATAATTTTACACATGCTAATGCGAGTGGCAAATACATACTTGAACCGTTTAGGTGACATTACATAGGTCATGAGGAGCGATTCTTTATAAATCTATGTGAATAATGAATTGGTACTATTTTGGTGACAGAACATGTTTCGTGCATTTCTTATAAATCTTTGAGATTTTTACATGATAACTATGATGAAACAGTGGAACATAATACATTCATTTTGAAAACTTCCATTCAAATTTAAACTGAATCTATGAAACACCACCAACTTTTAATGTTTGACGCCTTTTTAAAAAGCATGTTTTTCCCTCTCAGGTGAATTAGATGTTGAATTATTTGTGTGCAATTAGCTTACAATTCAAGTTTTTTCATGGTGAATGGCAACTAGGACAACAAATATTTATGATTTCAGAAATCAACTGAGCTTATTATTACAAAACGACACATTTGAGAGGTCGTTCTCTTGTATCTAGCGCTGTGTATTACGAAGTAACACCCCAAAGTGGTATTCCGCTGCGTTGTAAATGATTTTTGGGGGTGTTACAGATTGGTATCAGAGCCTGTGTTATAGAGACCTATTCATATTTTAACCCAAGACTATAACCGTTTCTGTCATAAATATTTGGACACATCAAACCGTATTCCAAGTGCATTACACCTACTTGCTTATTGCTTACATTACGTTGGTTGCATTACGGCATAACAGACAAACATAGTATATAATCTATATATGCTTACATCCCTTCGCGAATTATCATACCTTATTTATATAAATTTTATTAATATAAAACCAGAATATTTTAAAGACATTGTGAGGTTGCACATATGGCTCAATCTACTCTCGTTAACATTGTGAGTTGCGCAATGGTCTCACGTTTCGTTCATCAGACATTGTAAGTTTAAAAACAATGGTCTCTAAGGATATTATTTTCGTTTCCTTCATAGCTTTATACTAATTGTAAATACACGAACCGTCATAATTTGTTTAACATAGAATTAATGTATAGAATCTAAGTAATGACAAGTCTTGTATGGGCGGAGGGTACTGTGAAATATGTAGTGATTGATAATGATATTGTATATGTTACAAGAGTGCCCGTCACATTCAGTTTACATGGATTATGTATGAAACTAAGTATTGCAAGTCTTTTATTATTTGGGAGGGACTTGTCATAGAAGGATTGATATGATAATCGCATAATGCTGATTCGTTCATAGAGATCGTAACACTTATCTTACTCAAAACCCGAGAACTCATTAATTATCTGAACTCTATGGTTTGACTCGCCTGTCAATTGATACTGCCCAGCTTCCAAAGACAGTTTTAAAATCACGTCGTCCCATACTCATTAGGAGGAACAAGCAACGTACTGTCAATCCATGCACCTCCTAGAAGGTTATGTGAGTAACGCGTATTGCATCGGGAATATTAGACTAGATGATTATATAAATCTGTTTATTTAAAAGATTGGGAGGCCTCTCATTTAAATAAATAAAATTATAAATCACCAAACCAGAAATTATATCATTTTTTTTACTTACAAAAATTTGGACGCTAATCATTTTTATGTAAAAAAGAAAATATATAAATGAATGGGCTTAAAAGGTATCCATATGACACGAGTAAAAACCTGAAAACGATAATCATCAGAATCCGTAAAAAGGGTCTAGAGACACATTCGTGTCTTACTAACTCCAGCAGAATCTTAAGGCCGTCACTTGGAGCTAACCTGTTTATCTCATTTCTTAAGTGGTTACTTTTTGGCATTTTGCAAATTCCTTGCGATCGTAAACTGTTGTGGAACTAACAGACTTGTTTACGAACACGACTTGGAATCAATGGAGATTTGATTCGTCCGTCAAACTAGGCGACTGAGTACTCATAAACCGCCCGTTCGATACAACGCCTAAGCTCATCAAGCGAGCTCCCTCTCACATTGATAAACTTTATTCTGGAAACTTGTTTCTCTAAATGGTCCCTCATATTCTCTTGCATCCCAATCAACCCGTTTGTTATAGTTAAACTCGATTATGTTGCTGTTGATGGGATCCAGAAGTGGTCCCAGATGTACAAAAAAACTTTTATCAACTAGGTGGATGAAACCACCTTGAAGGCAAGAAAAGCCTAATGTCGATATAGCATTCCAGTTCGAATTATCATTATTTGCAGACCAATAGTACCAACCAAATTAAGTCAATGATACTATATAGAGTACTAATCTGCCAATAATTTATTAATCATCGCACATTACAGATAGTAAGAAAACAAGACTGTCCTCCGTCCCTCGGACATTTAAAACTTATTATAACAAACATACTCACGCGACTACACGCTGGTCATCTTGATGTTTATCCACTATAATGAGACTTTCCCTATAACGCGGTTATACCAGTCATAAGATCTGTAATGATATATTTTGAGATACCCATTTTGATGGATTAAATATCCTGGACAAACCTAGCCAAAATCTTGGTAGATTGAGAAGTGTAGAAACACCGAATTTTGCTGAATAAAGTTATCAGCGCCTTGTTTAGAATGAGTTTATTAAACTTTAAGTCTTTCCTTGGTCACACAATCGGATAACTCAAATTTAATCTCGGGACGAGATTTCTTTAAGGGGTAGGTACTGTAACATCTGAGAATTTTTGGAATTTTAAAGGAGATATAAGTTATTCCTAGGTTGATTTATCAAAAAACGAGCAGCAAAATCACGTTTTCATTATTCGGACTATAAAGCAATTTAATGTAAAACGACATTCTTGACAACTTTTTAGTTTTGACTGAGACTCGAAAACAGTCAGAAAGTGACTGAAATGCCCTCGCAAGATTTAGAAACGGGAAAATAATTAAATTACATTTAATTATTATTTTTATTAAATAAAAATGTTTAATAAATTAGTCATCATTTTATTCGAAAACGTTTGTCGATAACGCGAATATCTGGGTTAGAAATTTACTTTTGTTTTCATTTCGGACGAGACGTAACCGGTTCACAAAATGAATAACAAATATTTTATTAAATGTTATAAAATATTTATGAAACATTATCAAGTAAATACTCATTTTTATCAAAAAAATAATTTGGAAAACAATGGCGCACGTTTCGTGCGTTGAAGTCATGATTTCGACCGTTTAAAGTCGCCCAAGGACGTGACCCGAACCAATATTCTATAGAAAGTTTCTCCCCCCAAAAGTTCACACTTTTGCCCTTTGTGCAAAAAAAAAAATATTACGAAACTAATCCCCATCTAATTATAACTTGTCACAATTAATTATAACTTTTAAAACATTTATATAAATATAAAAAGTTTTATATTTTATTTCATTTCCATCTTTATACACACACACAAATGCATAACACTCTCTCCCTCCCTCATTTTTCCCGACCACCGACGGCCACCACTCGACCACCGCCGCCGCCGTCGCCGGCCGCCGGAAAACTTTTCCGGTGAGTTTTCCGGCCAACACCAAAGATGTTCCTCATCGCCCAATATACCCGATCCTCTTTACCACGCGCCTCCACGCGCCATATTCCCCCTCCTTTTGATGCCGTGAGACAAGCCACCAAATCACAAACAATATTAAAAGAGGTGTTTGTTTCGGGTTATTAACACCACGATGATGCGTGGGTTTGGCTGGGCACCAAGAAAAAATGGTGCATTTGGTTTAACATAAACACCAAAAAGGGTGTTTGTTTTGTTCGGGTGTGGTTTAAAACCACCAAAAGAGTGCGTTTGGTTGGGACAACCACCAAACGGGTGCGCCGGTTTCGTGGGTTGGCAGCCGCACCTCAAGGGTCCGTTGGGTTTTCATATGGCGGAAAGGGGTGCGTGTGGTTGGATGCGAAACAGCCCACGAAGAGGGGCCCCCCCCCGTTTGGTTATTGTTTATAGAAACAGATGTATGGGTTCGAGGTGGTTGGTATGTGAAACAAAAACCCACGAAAGGGGCTTTTGGTTATTTGAGTTTATATTAGAACCGAGGGTGCTGAGGTTTGTTAAGCACTAGACAGGGGTGTTTGTTTTATTGGTTAATCGCAGAAATGGGGAGCGTCGGGGTTAAATGTCTGTCGAAAACAGCCGGTATTGGTGCGTATGGTATGATTTTCCGAAACATTCGGGTGGTTGTGTTATTATGTCACCTACAAGGGGGAGTTTGTATTGTTCGTTTGGCAAGGAAAGCCGCAAAAAGAGGTGTTTGGTTTGGTGACAGCCACATCGAAAAACCGCCACGCCGGGTTCTGTTTCACGTTTATGGCTAGCGGGAGACAGTCGGGTATTAGCCTGGGTTTTGGGTGTTGTGATGGCTGTCGAGACACCGGGGACCACCCCGGGTATTGAATGTCGGGTTTGGACAAAGAAAAAAAAAATAAAGACAAGCGTGTTTAAGGGGAGTTGTATTGGTTTAGACATAAAACGACCAAGGGGGTGTGTTGGTTTGGTAAAAGCATACATATGGGTGCGTTTGGGGTTGGGTAGAATTACATAAGGAAGTGGCGTTTGGGTTTAACTTGAAGGGGAGCGTTGAATTTGGGAATCAAACAGCCCGAAAAGGGTGAGTATGGTTTTTGCACCACAAATGTATATTTTCGTTTAAATTTAGTCGATAATTAAAATGTATAGAAATCTATTACACTTGCCGCGATTCCTAAGTATAGATATGATAATTTAAAATAAAAAAAAACGGAATTGAATATTAATCTATACGCCATAAGAAGACACATATTATCGATAAGTATTTGAGTTAAAAACGGACTTTTTGGCGGTGTTTTTGCCAACGTACAATTGTTGAGCAGAAAAGGAACAGGGATTCCGGTGATTCGAGATTATGAAAAGTCAGACTTTATTTTTACAAAATATCACAAAATATAGTTTTTATGTGAGCTTTTTTGGGATATAAAACGGACTTTTAACTCACAAAACAAAGAAACTAATAGCAGATCGGAATATCCACTTACTAGAAATAATATGTTTATATTTAAATATATAATAAATCTGCCAACTTAATAATTAAAAGGCTTTGAGGCACTTTCCGGAGTCCGTTTCTCGTATCCGGACCTTCTGCCATTCCCGGCCGAAACAGCGAAAGTTGATTCGAAATGACATTTTATACTTTGCCCGCGAGGATTGTCATTTTAAAATTAAGACATAACGGGGTCCAAAAAACTAAGAGTCGGCTGATCTATTATTTCAATTAATTATGATTTTATAAGACCCATGTTGATCGTGACGTTTCTAAAAACGGAAGGGTCTAAAACTAGTAGACTTTCGGGTTAATATTACCGACATAAAGCATGATTGACGGAAAATAGAAATAATATTTCATTATAATAACTAAGGGTTAAGGGTTTAAAAGAAGACGCTGCAATGTGGGATTCTTTCTCAACACATGTATATATTTTAGTATAACAATGATTAAAATAGTATGAATTCGATCTGTACGATGTGCGCATCGTTGATCGTATTTAATACATGTATTATAATAGATCGACATAATAATAGTCAATACTGGCCCGAGAATCGTTGCAGATTTCGGAGGTTGCGATTATTAGTGGAATATTTGTCATGGACCTTTGATCAAGGGAGTATATTGAGCCCCATGTTTGTACTGGTTATTACATAAATTTTATAAGGTGGAGAACATGCTGTTTATACAAATGCATTTACAAATTGGTTTGTACAAATTTGGTTTAACCGGATAACTCATTTACATAGCTCGCTATGGGAAAACATAAACTTGACTTCATGTTTGGTCACGAATGCATACATTTACTTTTTGAAAATGGATTAAGGATTTAGTCTTAAGTAGCATGAACTGTGTAAGTACTCGTTAGTTTAGCGAGAATGCTAAAAAAGATAGATCTGATTTGGATTTGACAAACCCCGTTCGGAGTGAGTAGCTAACACTGGGAACGAACGAATATAAACCAAAGTTCGGTATTTACGATTTGATTGGCGCCTCGGGGCCACTGAATCATTTACTGCGCCACGAGGTGTTCTTTGGAGAGGAACCCCCAAAGATGGGAACATATTATTTGCATACATACCCGGTGTTCTATGTGTAGGAACACCCATAGATAGAACAACATTATATTTATTACTACTTGCCCGGGTGTTCTTGGAGGGAACACCTACTATTTGTAACATACTTATACGTTACCATTGAATAAAGTGACATACAAACAAGTCTACGTCGCAGATTTCAACATGAACTTAGAGTAATCGAAATCATTGTTATTATGACTCACTACGGAATATTTACTATCTTTGAAATAAATGGCAAAAACATACTTTGAAAACTTTAGGTGACAATAAATGGTCATGCAATCTTTATAAATCCGTTGGGATATAGATTGGATACCTTTTAGGTGACATAAAATGTGTCTGCATTCGCTATATAAATCTTTGAAGATATGATTATTAATTACAATGATACTAATGACATGATAACAGAGGACAAACTACATTCATTTGTCAAACATACATTTCATATTAAAACTAAACAATAGAACACACCAACTTTCAATGTAGAACACTTTTTAATAGTCATGTTTTCTCAGGTGGAATTAGATGCTTAGGTAATATTTGATTGCCATTGAGTACTTTAATTTACATTCAAGTTTTTACATGGAGATTGCCAATTAATGTGGACAACTCTTATTTAGATTTCATTTCAACAAAAACAACGAGATTGTTATTAAAAACAAACGCCACATTTAGGCGGTCGTATCTCTTGTATGCTAATCGCGTGATTATATATGAAGCCACACCCCAAGTGGTAATTTTTCCGCTGCGTTGTAATGTTTTTGTGGGTGTTACAATACGAAGCAGAGGTTTGATTGGATTAAAAAGCTTCTGATGCTGTTTGTGGAATTACTACTTACTACATGTTTTTATTGATGTCCATGCTTGCTCAGTCAAAGTTAGTGCTGTTAGAGAATTTTAATGAAACTTATACTAAATGTTTAATACTGCTGTGAAGTGTACAACAGTCAGTACAAAGATACTACTGCTAGAGAAAGTACTACTAGCTAGAGGAAGTTATTCTACTGCTAGTTGAAGTATAAGTCTCACTCCCGGATCAAACTTAAAAAGGAAAAACTGCTAAGTAAATACTACAACTAAGTTAACTAAAGTTACATACTGCAAGTACAAAGTTAATGCTGCTAGAAAAGAATGTACATACTGCTGAGTGTTAAAGTTCTCCAAATCGTCTTAGAACAGTTGCATAAAGACAGCGCACTAAAATGGTGTACACCTCTGCATCATCTAAACACACACACCTAACAAACATCTCAACAACTCATCTAAACAACTGCCCTACAAGTTCCTAAGTATACATCCATCCAATGATTCTCACATGGTCGGATCCACGGGGCCAAACTAAGCTACAGACACCACCCACACCACTATCACCCCCCCACGATACCAATCAACGCATTCCCTACCAAGCAAACAACCCGGTCCATTATAACCGCTCATTACTTTGATAGAACATCAAATTGTAATATTGCTTCATACATGATTATGAGTGCTAAAAAGAATAGATGAATATAAATAAGATCCATGTGTAATAAGACTTGTTACATATTAGTAAAATTCAACATTATACAAGAATAGATACCGCATAGTGTCCTATAATACATTACACCTAAAGATTTTACAACTATAGTTGAGTTAGCTCTTTATCTATATATAGAACTAAACTTTAAACCAGCTTAAAGAATTCGATCTATAAAAGTTGTTAGAAGTGGGACCATAACATGTGGTAAAAGAGGCTTGTTGCTTAGAGAAACTTATGCTAGAAATAATGGATCAAGATTCTGCATACCTGGTGAGAGCTGCATCCAAGTTCCCATGCTCTCCAACCCTGGTGAGATTTGGAGTTATGAGGATGAGGATTGAACAATATAACCATATGATAGACAATATCACATCTGGAAAGTCATAGATAATAGGTTCATACCTTGCCAAAACACAAATGGTAGAAGGTGTCATGAAATTGATGCCTATTACAACCTTCCCAGAAGAAAAGTAAAACGAGAAGATTTAAAGAGAAGGCTAAGGAAAGTACTATTACTGATGAGCATTCCAATGAACATAGTTAACATTTCACCTCTATAGAAGTATTGCTACGGATGTTGTTGGAAGCTATTTTGAAAAAGATTTGGTGGGAATAAGCTACTAAAAAGACACAAAGGAATCTCATATAAAGCATCATATAAAACTCAACACTGCTCCTAAAAAGAAATGCTCAGAGATGCTTGAATCACACTTTTTGATGGCTTCAAAAGATGTGAGGTCAGATATGGAGCATTTTGGTGAAAAGCTTTCACAAGAGATGTTAATTCGTTTAAAAAGTTGTTAAGAAGTTTTTCACCTTAGTGGAACACACGATGCTGTTGTGAGGAGGATAAGAAGCTGATTTTAGATACAGTGAGCATGTATGATCTCTACAAAAACCTCAAGGTGTATGAACCAAAAGTTAAAGGGATCTCTAGCTCAAATTCAAGCACACAGAACATGGCTTTTGTGTCCTCTTCTAATAACAACACTAGCAGCTCTAATGAAGCAGTTAATGCTGCTCATTTGAGTTTATCTACGGCAAAGACACTCAAGTTAATATTGCTTACTCTGACAAAGATTGATAAACTTATTGATGCTGTTAAGATGTTTCATATCTTTGCTAAGGTCAACCAAGTATTCCTCCACTTGCACATGAGGACTTGCCAAAAAATCCACTGAGACATAGAAAGAGATGGATATTAGAGATGGCAAATGGCATGTAGACCATAAGTCTATAAGGTTATGAAGAATGCATAAAGGAATCTTACTAGTTAATATCGGCAAATGTGCACTATATGTTTTGATAAGTCCAAAGTGGAGAAGCAACACCTGACCCAAGAGTGGACCTAATTAGCTAGGGAGTACACACGCACCAAGACATCAACCCCCAAGAATGGAAAAGTTCAAGGAAGGAGATTGCCAGTGTGGAAACATCTACTCCACAGCATTGGTGTCATGAGATGCTTGGTAAGATATGGAATGGAGAGATCAGGTAGAGGAAGGGCCATTTTGCACTCCTTGCTTACCTCATCTTCAAGTTTATCTGACTAAGAGGGCAATCCAACCAATTGATTTACCATGATAAAGGAGTGATTGATAGTTGATCCGCTCAAAGTGGCACATAACTAGTGAAACATGTCCTCATCTTACTAACTAACTATTGAAGAGAAAGATGAGGATATGGGGTTTTTTGCTTTTGAGGTAACACCAAAGAGGTAAAATCATAGGAAAATTACATTAAAACTGGTAATCTTTGATTTTGAAAATATTGTATTTTTTGAGAGAGTTTAAAGTTTATCTCTTTAGTGTCTCACAAATGTGTGATAAAAAGAACAATGTATTCTTTTTATGACACAGAATGAATTGTGTTTTTTTATTATCTCCGAACTTTAAGTTAACTGAGTGAAAGTCAAGTTTTACTTAGGTGTCTTCGCTAAAAAAGGAACAATATGTAAAGTGAGATTTAAAGAAAAATAGTTCCTAAAAGAGGTTTAACTTGCCTTTTTTCAAAAGCCACATCTGATGAATCTAAACTTTGCCATAGAAGGCTAGGTCACTTCAATTTTAAAACCATGAATAAAATGGTTAAGAATCTTGTAAGAGGGTTACCTTCCAAACTTTTTGAGAATGATCAAACATGTGTTGCTTGTCAAAAGGGAAAGCAGCACAGAGCCTCTTGTAAGACCAAAATAGAGAACTCAATCAGTCTTCCTTTACACTTGTTGCATATAGACTTGTTTAGTCCAACATCTATAAAAAGCCTTATGAAGAAAATGTATTGTCTAGTTGGTCCACAGATATTATAGTAGATTACATAGGTTTTCGTTTCTAGCTACTAAGAATAGACTATTGGCATACTTACGTCCTTTTATAGACTGGGATAAGAAAATCCAGTAAATTACAAGGTTAAAAGGTGATTAGATGTCATAATAGAACGAGTTCAAGAACAAGAAATGAATCAGTTTATGTAAAAATGAAAGGGTACTTCCTCTGAGACAATTTAGTGTAGCTAGAATTCCTCAACAAAAAATCGAGTTCCTGAAAGAAGTGGAATAGTGAATGCTAATTGAGGCTTCTAGGCTCTGCTACTAGCTGATTCCCATAAGTTGCCCAACTACATTTTTTAGTCCGAAGCAATTCTAACAGCTGCTATGTGCAAAAATAGAATGTAAGTAGTTAGCCTAATTAACAAGACCCCATAAGAAATTTTTCCATGGTAGACACAAATTTTAAGTTATTATGAGACCATATTGGGTGTCCTGATACCATTCTTAATAACCATAATACACTTTGGGCAAATTATAATGGTAAAGGCTGATGAAGGTTTCTTTGTTGTATACTATTATAGAATATAAAATCCTTTAGAGTATTCCATAGTAAAACCAGGATTAGTGGGAAACAAATTGACATATACGGTTCAGTGAAATAACACCTAAAGGTAGCAGAGAGTGTGGCCCAGATTGGACGTAATAGATATTGATGCACAAAAAAATCTGAATAAATGAAGCCAATTATTGCCGTAACATATTCTAAGATTAGTTTTAATGGAACAAAAGCAAAGTGATAATTTGCAGGTCAAGCTAGAAAAAAAACAGAACCTGTCAAATATTACATTTAGCTCCATTATGGACAGCTGATCCACCATTTTCCCCCTAAGATCAAAAGGTTTCTCATGAAGATGGATCCAAACTTCAAGGTTAGATGGAAAGAAGGTTGATGAAGAAACCAATAAAAGAATAGTCAATATACAGCTCAAAGATCGCGGAAATGTAACACCACTATCAAGTTAAGAGCTGCTTAGCACAACTAAGTGTAAATGTGTTGGTTGCAAAAAAACAATCATTGAACATCCATTTGATCTAAATAATGCCAGCATTGGAAGATTATAGCATATTTGATTTCACAAAGATTATGAAGATGATGGTGTAGAGGCTGACAATGAACAACAAGAATACAACAATCCAAGTCAGTCATATTTCTAACGTACAAGAATTCAAACAGAACATGCCTCTTGAACAGTGATTATGGAAGTATTTAGCAATCCATCTACCCAAATAAGAAATAAATGTCAAAAAGAATTTAGAGGAACAAGGGTTTTTAGTACTCTGTTTCAACAAATAACAAACCATAAAGACCTTCAAAACTACATTTTGCTTGCTTTTTATCACAAAAAGAACCCCAAAAGGTAATTTATGCATTAAAGGATCCAAGCTGGATAAGCTATGCTAGGAATAGGAGCTTCTTTTCAACTGACATTTCAAGCTACAAAGAATTTAGAGACTTTAGTGGGACTTAGAATTAAAACCAATGGAAAAAGGGCAATAGCACAAAATGGGTCTTCAAGAATAAAAAGGATAAAAAGGAATTAGATTAAGGTAAACAAAGTCAGAGATTGGTTGCACAAAGGTAAACACAAGAAGAAGGATTGACAGATGAAGGTCTTTGCCCCTGTTGCAAGAAATGAAGCAATTAGGCTATATATTAGTCTTATGCGTTCATTTAAAGATTTTGTGGTGTTCAAATGAGTAAAAATGCTTTTCTGCTATGGAAAGATCTGAAGAAGAATTGTATGATATGTCACACCACTATGATTGAAGATCCAGAACTGTTCCTGATAGAGTATACAAGTTTGAAAAAGCACTGTATGAGGACTACAATCAAGCTCCTAAAGCAAGGTATGAAACCTTATCAACATATCAGTTGACATTGATTTCAAAAATGGGAAATTACAAACCATATTCTTGCAAAAGGTACAAAGGTAATATTTTGTCAGGTCCAAGATTATGTGGATTGATATCATCTTTGGTCCAACACGAAGGAGGCTGAACAATGCATTTGAGAAGTTTGATGCCAGAGAAATTTCAGCATGATTTTCTGATTGTGATACCTTATACATTCTTTTTAGGATTACAAGTGCCGCAGAAGAAAGATGGCATATTAATTAAGTCAGAGATAAATATTAGGTGCAATTCTAAAGAAATTAGGATTTACAGAAGTCCAAGACCTGCAAGAAAACTAATGGAAACTCAAAAGCCCTACTCAAAGATACAGATGGTGAGAAGGAAAGTAGAAGTGTCATGATGTATAGGTCAATGAATGGTTTACATTGATATATCAATACATCTTCTAGACCTGACATCATGTTTGCAGTAAGTGCATTATGTGCTAATAACCAGTCAATCCCAAAGCTTTCACATCTTTATGATTGTGAAATAGGATATTTTAGGGTGTACTTAAAAGGTCAAACCACAATTAGGCCGTTGGTAATCCAAAATAATTCTCCTTTTTGATTTGGTAGCATTCACTGATAGTGAATATGCTGTAGCACAATCTTGTATAAGACAGTCTAATAACAAGAGGTTTTGTCAAGATCTTGTGGAGTAGGGATTAATATCTGGCAGTTGCAACGAAACAAAAAGTGGTTGGAAATTCCACAACAGAAGCTGATATGGGCTGCTTAAAAGGAATGATGTGGACAAGTGCTTTGGCTTAAGAATCAACTACTACTTGATTCTGGGTATAATTTTATGCAACCCAAGATCATTTATATTGACAAAAATAACAATACTATAGTGCAAAATTAAAAAATCCCGTGTTTTTCATTAAAAAAACAAAGGCAATTAGAGGACTATACATCAATTTATTAGGATATGCAATGAAAAGAAGTGATTCAGAATGTCAAAATCTATTACTTGACAAGAATGTTGCAGATATTACTTTCAACAAAGCATTGATGATAAGTAGGTGTTCAATATTTGATTACATCAGTATCGGAATGGTAATAAATCCTTAAAATCGTTTTATCTTCTTTATGTTTTTGTAGAGTTTTGTATGAATTAGTACTATTATTCATGTCATTAAAAGTTTCTGTTGTTAAGTATAATTAGTATTGCTAGTTATACTTAATACTGCTGAGTTTCTACTGTTAGTTTCACCTTATAACTGTTAGGGTATAATAATACAGAGATTAATTGTATAATTGATCAGTGAGATTTTATTTTCTTGGTTTATTAGACAAAACATTTTGTAGTAAAAAGCAAAGAAAAGTGTTAGATTGATGATGGAAAAGCTGGTTATTAGAGAAAATAGACAAGAGTTAGTTTTGGAGTATAAACGAAATTGAGAGAAATTGGTGAGAAAAAAACGATAAATAGAGCTGTGTGGAATAAACACAACAGAGTGAATTGTTGATTAAAATGAATTGATAGAAGTGGTGCGTTTGTAAAAACAAAAAGAAGTTAATATATTAAAAACCAGACATAGAGTTTGGAATGGAATTGTGAGTTTACACTGTTGGTAAAAGTTAATGCTGCAGGCATACACTTCCTAACAGATTTGGAGAAATTAATGAAGCTAGGCATGAACTTACTACACTAGCTGGTGTGTGTCAATTAATGCTGCTAGGCATAAACATACTACTGCATGGGTGTAATGTTTATTGCAGCTAGGCATACTTACTACTGTTTGGTGAAAGTTAATGCTTGTATGATGTGTATTTTCATAAAAACCTCGTAATTAAGGGTTTCAATCACTTATTAAATCCTTTCATTCACCGTTCAAAACCTCAAATCTCAAACCCTAAACTCAAATTATAATCATTCCATCCATCAAAACCCAGCCACAAAAGGGCGAATCAAAGTTTGCAGATACACATAAATATTGGTCGCGTTTTTGTATCTAAACGCCTCAGAAAGTAATGGTTTGATGCCGATAGTGGATTATCTAAATGCAAATCTATACGATAATAGCACATAACATCAATCCAACTATTTACATTTTTGGCATAGAAGCAGTTTTGGTCTACTGTACAAAGAACATAAAACAGTTAATGTGGAGAAGTACAGTTGGATGCCCTAGTAAAAGATAAACATAACTGAGATCAACTGATGAAAGAGATCTTCAAACTAGAAGACGCTGAAGGATGTTGATTGTCTATCCAATTCTACCATCATTGAACAACTTACACTGAAGGGTGTATGAGAAAATTTTAACAGAAGCTTACTTACTATAAGCATTCTTTTCCCCCACACTGGAAATTATCTAATTTAAACCATTTTACAAACCTAAGTACTAAGACTATACTACTGCATGGAATGAATTTAGTAGCACTATGTCATCTCTTTACTTCACTTATCTGTTTTTAGCGTAGCTATAAAACCTAAATTTAAAACATTTCAAAATATCTTTTTGAAAGTATTGTGAAAACTTGGATAATGAGGTCAAATTTATTTTGATGTATCCAAGTTTATATACAAGTCTTTATTTTAGGTATAAACAACTTGAAGGGATGCCTACACACGAATAGAATAGATATGCAAAAATCCCTCTCACACTGAAGAAATATATGGGAATATGAGAAGTGGGCATGGAAATAGTAATATCTAGAATGGGAAACACCAGTATTCCAAACCCAAGGTGGTACACAGAACAAGCAGACTATAAGTGAGGTACAACAAATCCCACTGATCCCCATCACACACCCACTTTTATCTACTTCAACCATACAACAATCACAACCTCAAAAGAAACAAAACCTTAAGAAGCCAAAGAGAAAGGCCAGCAACGGTAATACCTCAAATTCCTAGTATCCTACTGAACAGATGAGAGGCTGTTAATAAGGGAGATGATGACATTTTTTTGGTGTGCGGGCTACACTACTTGCTTCAACGTAAGAAGCAGAGCAGGGACAGTGGACCATAGCTAAAACCCAAATCCAAGGCCAACACCAATGAATCTAGTTCCCTAGGAATACTTCATTTGGTGGTCCCAACAGTCCAAGACACATGAGGTATACTATTGCACAAATAGGTTTGAGAATGTATCTAACAAATCTAATGGATCACTGCATACGCAAAGGTAAACAACACTTCGGAATGGTAGGATAGTCCTGAAACTTAATGACCTTGAAATGAATTAAAGTATCAATTTTACAAACAAGAGTTATCATAATTTGGGGAAAAGAGCACAACCAACACAAGCTAGAAGAGATGTTATTTATAAAGAGGAGGTCAAAAAGCTTGAACAAAATAAAGAGTCAAGAACTCATGAGGGCATAAAAGGTTTATACACATGTGGTCTTCAAAACAGCTATGGTAGAATCCTTTGAGTATAAAATGAAAGTTAGGTGATAATGTCATTCAAACCGATGTAGGATAAATGCCATATTGGAATGGCTGCATGAAGACATTACCCTGGATAAAGATCAGAAGATGCTGATATGTTTGATGGAATACTTTGACTGTGAAGAGGTGTAAGCAGAACGAAGATGTTCTACGAAAGATGTGAATTTGACTGTTGATTGAAGTAACTTTGCTAAGCCCTTGCTGATTTGAAAAAGTGGAAAATCCAAGGTAAAAGGGGATATAGTTAGAGAGATAGCCAAAAACGTACCAGTTAGTGCTACCAGAAATACAAAGGTAAGTGCTGCTACAACTACAACAACAGCTATAAAACTTCCCAACTCCCAGGAAATTGAACAGTCATGTACTTACTGTGTACCTCTACAACAACAACAACAAATTATCCACTCACAACCATCATTAGGCAAAACGTACAAGGACAAAGGCAAAGGAATATATGTGTAGAACTTGTAGAACCTTTAAGAAGAAAGATCAAATCAGTAATGATGTGAACAAGAATCAACCACGTTTACAAGCTCTGATGTGATGAAGAGGAGAGACTTTGCAAAGGAGAAAGATGAAGCCAATGCACCTCACGAAGAATGGGGATGATAATCGTCAGGCTAAGGGTTGATGTTAGATTACCCAGTTTGGCTCAAATGAACAGTGCAAAGCTAAAGAACAAGAGCAGTTCATAACTAAACAAAAAGCCACATTGTTTAAAGAACTCCTAAAGCAAAGAAGAAAGCACTTTGCAGCTAAAAGAGCAGAAGAGAAGAGGAACAAACCACCAACAAATATTCAACAGAAGAAGACCATGATTACCTACCTTAAGAACATGGAAGGTTGAAAGCACAAAGACTTGAAATCTAAAGACTTTGATTCTATCAAAGAATTTGTTTTGACAACGCTGTTGCAAAGGGTGAGCATGTTTGTGGATTATAGAACAGACTTGGTGGAAGGTAGTTCAAAGATGAGCAAGGGAGCTGAGCAGAACAAGAGGTCCCAAAAAGAAAAAGGTGGATGATGTTCAAGAAACATCTAAAGTGGATGATGATCAAGAAGCAGCTAAGATTAAAAGAGCCCCCTCATGAAAATTGTATCCTGAAGAAGAGGAAGAAGCAATGATGTTATTGCCTTGGCTACTATACGACCACCAACCATTTTAACCTGGAAGATACATAAAGAAGGAAAAAAAACAATATACCATATAATCAAGCTCTAAGGAAGATCCATGATGTACTTAGTCTCCAATCATATGCTCAAAAGCTTTGACAAGGAAGATTTTGAAACTCTGTGGAAATTGGTAAAAGCTAAATATTAATCAACAAGACTAGTGGAGGACTTAGATATGAATATCTAAGGGAGATTTAAAAAGATCAATGTTTGAATCACATGTTGAAGAACATAGTCTGTAGGAATCAACAGGATTTATAAGTGTTGATTGGAAACTATATGCGAACTCATGGAGTTCATTTCCTTACGGAACTGCAACATATCCACATTTAACATGCCTTGTAGAAAAGATATATCCCCTACAGCCTGCTACAGATTATCTTGATAGGTGTAAACAAGAAGCTTCAAATGTGATCATTTCAGAGTGAAATGTACATATTTAGCTTCTTAAACTTCTCACAAAACAGCTTAAGAATCAATGAAGTGTTTGTAAGTATCCTCTTGGTGATTAATTAAGCTTTCAATAAAGAAACTTGATGATTTTAGAGATAAATAATCAAGTATTAGGAGGAGGATTTTTAGGATTAAAAAAAGCTTCTTGATTCTATTTGTGAAATTACTATAGTTCTTATAGATGTTAATGTTGCTCAGCTCCAAAGTTAGTTGCTGTTGGAGAATTTAATAGAAAATTATTACTAAGTGTTCTTTAAGTACTGCAGAGAAGTTTTAACAACTGTCAGAAACAAAAGTTTACTACTACTATATACAGTACTACTGCAAGAGGAGGTTCCTACAACGTCTGCTAGTGGAAGTTAAGACAGCTGCAGAGACTTAGAAGAAAAACTTTCTAATAGTTACAACTGCTATTACAAAAAATACTACTTGCTATAGTACACAGTTAATGCGGTGCTGGGGGGGAGGTTGAGGGTGCGAAGGGGAGGGCGTAAGGGGGATGCAACTTGGGCAGAGTTAGTTAGTGCTCGCTTATGTGAAATTAAGAGAATATTTTGTAAAGAGATTTATGTAGAAGTTATTTAAATTAAAAAGAATAGTGAAATACTTTGAAAAGTATTGTAAGCCGTTTCGGACTACTTGGTGTATAAAAGGAGGTCCTAGGGCATAGAGATGAATGTATCAATACCAATACACGTATTAAAACCAAATGAGTCATTCATAGAATTATCATAGCTTCAAGGTCTTTGTAACTCTAATACTTTGAGAGTATTCGTCTTATTTTCTGCTTAAAAAATCTTGGATGCTTTATAATAAGTTATAGTTAAATATATATGTTCATTTTGTTTGTACAATGTTTTCAAAGAAATTCTTCTTATTAAAGATTAGATTCCGCATAATCTTTAATACATTCACACAAAGTTTCTACTATATTTGTGTTAGATTTATCTAATATAACTAAACCTTAAACAAGCTTAAGGAATTCGATCTATAGAAGTGTTGAAGTGGGACCAACATAGTTTATTCAAACCCCCGCCCGCAAAACCAAAATGAGCCACCAAAGCAAAACCCCTTCACTTTTCGTGAACGTACCAGTCTAAACCCTCAGCCCCAGGCTTTAGGAACCACTTTCGAGGCTCTAGTACGGTACTACATAGCAGCACACACCGAAAGGATGGAAAGATTTGAGAATACCATTTCCAAACAGCGAAAGGAGGTCAAAGATAGGATGGCTGAATTGTTTGGGCTTCTTAAGGAACTCACAACCAACAGGGCTCTTGAAAAAGTATTAATCAGAGAAGGGGCTAAATCCCCCATCACCAAAAACGTAAATTCTATCTCTCTCACCAGAGGAGAGGAAGAAAAGAGTGACAAAGATGACGTATCAACCGGCGACAACATTGAAAAAACTATCAGGTTAGATACAGAGATGCCAGTAAAAGAAGCCGAGACAGAGAATGGAGCTGAAAATAGGATAAAAAACGAGCCAATCAAGAGAGATGAGAAAGAAGAAGGAGTGGAGGCACCCAGCTCTCAGCCTGTAGAGTATTACTTGAAGCATAAGATCAATGAAAAACAAACTAATCGAGAGGTCCGCTTGATTTGATAATCATATGTCAATGACTCCCTGACAAAGTCCGATAGAAAAGCTGAAAAGGAAAAGACCTATACATTTTCACCTAGGGGGCATGTCTATGAAGCAAATCCTCAAAACAAGATAACAAGGAAGGATGACAATTGAGGAAACTTAGAAATAACCCTGAACATAGGGGAGAGCCTAAAACGTATGAATCAATCCTAGTAGACCAAAGATCCGACGTGAACGTCATGCCCATCTCCACCTACATGAAACTAACCGACGAATGGCATGCAGAGACAGACATTAGACTCTCCCTAGCTAGCCATTCGTATATCTACCCTTTAGGAATAGCCGAGGACGTATTATTTGATGTTGCCGGTTTGAGTACCATCGTGACCTTCGGAATTTTAGCCAAATAGAAGACAAAAAGAGGCCCTATTATCCTTAGGAACACCATTCCTTGACAAAGCTAAGGCCGTAATTTAAAGATTTTATAAGGTCCCATAACACTAAGATCGGAAAAAGAAAAATAAGTTTTTTATAGATACTTTGTTTACAGTCAGGTCGATGAAAGTATAAGCAAGATATCAGGCCTATATCCCCCCACTCTGACTGTGAAAAGGCTATCTTGGAATAGCAAAAGAAACTATAAAAACTTCAACAGCCGTAGGAAAAGAGATGAAGTTCCAACCAATAAGGAACAAAAACTTAAAAAAATAGCGTGCCCACTGCTTGTTAAAGTACGAAAATGGAATGGAAGATAATGGAGAAGTCACAAAGGACATGTGACTTGAGTCTAGCTACAAGACTCATGAATAAAGAAAACGCTTCTTTTGATTCAACCCCAATGTATTAAATTTAATCCGCACATAGATAAAAATGTCGTTATTATAATTCTTTTCATTTATTTTTATGTTTGAATTCATCATTTTTGTAATCATGCTTTGCTTTGTTTTTAACCTCGTCTTAATTGCAATCAAAGGTATTTTGCAACAAAATAAGTATATGGGAAAATATCTGGTTTTTAAGGACCAATTCAAACATATTAATTAAATTGTTTAGATTAATTCACGTTAGTTTCGAGTCATATGATTGTATTGACTAATCCCAGGTTTCATGCAGTAATTCATACAAGAAATAACTTATATAATCAAGTGCAGGAAGTTTTTTTAAAGAAAACGAAAAGAAAATTTTGCTCAAAGCCTGGAGACGGCGTCAGGATTTATCCTGACGGCGTCATTAGCCCAGCTATAAGAAAATTTGAAAATTTTCAAGTATTTTTGAAAAATAGTTTGCACAACATTTAAAATTTGTAATTACTTTATAAACCTGCATAAACCTATGATTACATTATTACTCTCACCCTATCTTTACTGCTTTCATAGAGTCAAAACCTTAAACTCTCATTGTATATATCTATCCCGCTGATTTTATGCTTGGTGTAGTTGTCTTTGTCTTTTATTACAAGTTATATTTGATGAGAAGAAGCTTGGAAGTTCCTAGGAAGTTTCATTGGATGATTCTTAGAGGACGATTTAACCAGTTATCGAATGTTTCTTCTCCATTATTGAGCAAACCAGTGGAGTACTAGTTTCTTTTACTTGTTTTCTTTTCCCTTTATTCGTTCACACGGGTACTTCTATAAAACATTAGGGACAATGTTCAACTTAAGTGTAGGGGGAAAATAAGCCCTAGAAACTATTCCTTCATTTGCCATTTGCTTGTTCTTTAAAATGATGGGTAATATATCAAAACATAGCATAAACGATAATTTTGACCAAAATTAAAATTTTTTTTATGACACATACCACCGAAACTGAGTATTAATAGCGTCTCATGGATAGGGATGTATATGACTAGCACAAAAACCCTCAGAATTCCACCCCAAAAATGTGAGGTTCGCCTTTAGATCTATAGGAATCCGGGTATCTATTTTTGATACCCAATATAGTTTATACCTTTAGCTTGTTCGAGTTAAGGTTCGAATGCATTCATATGTGTCTATTCGGTCATTATGTATGTGTATGTATGGTCTTTGTCTCCTTTTCTGGAACATTGGTATCAGTATTAAACTATATGAGTGTACCGATAGTATATTAAATTCTAGAACTTGTTTTTGTGATGCATCCCGAGACCGCATAGTGAGTATTAGGATTTGCTAGAAAAGAGGCACTAGGATTAACCCATGTTTTAAACCTATAATTGTTATGATGGTCACAACGATCATATAACTATCTCACACCCTTGCCATGCACTCATTTTTAGTGCAGGATACCCTTAGTACAACCCTCTAAGCCTATACTTTTCATGGTTCTCGTAATTTTCTGGTAGATTCCAGATTATTAATGAAGAGCATTGTCAAACCCTTAAACCAATTGTTACACCCAAATCGCTTTAGCCTACCTTGTATGTACTCACTTTTAGTACACGGTTGCTAAGTTTTTATCCTTGTAAATACTGTTTTGGGACGATTGGGATTCATGATAGTATTCATCTTATGAAGAATTTGGGAAGAAGTAATTTATTACCCCCAATAGAGCTCAATAAGCTCTATGTTATGTTGATCCGCCTCAATTCGGGTCATTAGTTAATTCCAATGTTATTTGATCCACCTCAATTTGGGTCATTAGTTAGATTGTAAATATCGAGTATTGTAAAAAGCTTAAGTGTAGGGGGACCATTGTTATAAACACCATGTTATGAAGTATAATATTATTAAAAAAAAAACAAAAACATAAAGAAAGAGATTGGTGTTTAGAGCTTGTGTAGAGTTTGTATATCTTTGTCTGAGTCTTTGGCTTAGCAACCCAAACCAGCGTGTATTCTTATAAATTATTAAGCTACACCCTTCCACTCATAATCTCCAAAGCCACCCCAAATGTATCTCATCCGTTTCCGATTCTATTATTTGTTATCTGTTGCACCTACACCCTCACTACCTTTTAAAGACCTATTTGACTAGTATTGAATATGTTGCGCCTAGCGGGTGGAGGTTTTTGATCCTTTACCAAGTCTATGGTAATTTATATGCTATGACTCGTAAATGAGTGTTTGATTCCATTTCCTATTACGTTTATTATTTATTTATACACCTAAGAGAAATAGAGAATCCCCAACTCTTTATGTGAAGGTGCTAGTATGTACTTTCCGTGCTTTAATTAGAGGTCTAGGAGGTTGTGTTTGTAAATTACTTTTAAAGGTAAGTTAAATGCCCGCCTATTGTTATTTTAGTTAGTAAAATCCCCATTTGCTTCGAGATTAACCATAATCCTAAGTGTAGGAGATATTTGATGAGGTGTCATTTTAAAACTCTATTCGAGGTCATTTAACCCTCAAATCATGCAAATATGCCCAGATTATGTGCTTAATATTTGTTTCAGGTTGTTATCAGTTTTTAGCACTTGGATGGCATTTAGAGGGAATACACGTGACTTGGGCTCATTTGGAGAAGAAACGGACGAGATTACGGACCTACACCAAAACCTTGAAGAAGTATTGCTTACAAAACGTAGAGACGGCGTCGCAGGCATAAAGCGACGTCGTCCTAATCTATCTAGTGACGGCGTCAAAGATTTAATGACGGCGTCAGGACGTAGCCGACTTAATGAGGATCTAGAATAATCCACGTAGCGACGGCGTCAGGATTGCAACGCGACGCCGTCGCAGCGATATCTCTATATATACTAAACCGATTTTAGGGTTTCAAGTATGTAACTTTGTATAACTTTTGGAAGACAAACCCTAGCTCTTGTAGCAGCTTCATAGGTCGTTTTTAGGGCCTCAAAACCCTATTGAACTACCTTGAATCCATGTTTTAATTCAAGTAACATTATTTATCAATAATCATTCAATATGTCTATGTGTTGTGTGATTGATTTATCTCTTTGCTTTCTTTATAACATGCGAGGGGAAACACTCCTTTGTATTTGCTTATGATTGCATGAAAGTCAGATTGTAGATCCTTTTACTGTTGCTTCTTGATTGATGATTATGCGCGTTAGGTTCTAGAAAACCATCTTTTGTTTGTATCGTTGTAGACACGTCTAGGGAAACGCGAGTGCGTAGAAAGGATACCATCAGGTAACAGTCTTCATACTACCTTGCCCCTTTATCTGGTTGATCCCTCTTAAGATATTTCACATGCATTTAATGTACTCTTAGGGGCCTTGTAATAGTCTTCATACTACCTTACTTGTGTGTTGCCCTAACGGAATATTAAATAGACGGCGGGTTCGTGTAATCCGTTCATGACCTAGGAAATACTTACACATATCATCATAAGTGTGACAAGGCAACAGGATTAGGAGAAGCAATCTGATAAGTAATGCATGATTAAGTAAATACATTTAATTATCATAAAGTTATCACTAGTAGATTAGATATTAGTTTAATTAGTAGTTAAACAAACCAACCTCTCAAACCATAGATTTACTTGCTTTCCTATAAATACAAAAACACAAAAATAATCTTCTCTCAACCACTAGAGTTCTGTTAGATCGTGATCAAACCTTCCCAACCTATTCCCCTAGAGAACGATAACAATCCCTGAGTCTTGCCTATACACTACTACTACAACGGTTAGGTACTCTGCCTAGGGAGTTGTAAAACTTTTTGTAGAAGTCCCTTACGACAACCGCATCATCATTTTAAAAGAAAGATTAAAGTTTTCAGAAGTAATAATGGAAATTAATTTGTTAATCAAACTATTAATAAATTTTGTGCTGAAAAAGGTATAATACACCAAACTTCTTGTGCTTATACTCCTCAATGAAATGGTATTGTTGAAAAGAAACATATGCATCTTTTAAATGTTGCTAGATCCCTTATGTTTCAGGGGGGATTCCTTTAAGGATGTTGACTGAGTGTATTCTAACTACTACTTATCTTATTAACAGGCTCCCCTCCTTTGTTCTAAATGGAAAATCTCCTTATGAGATGATATATAAGAAATGTCCTACTCTCTCTCACTTAAGAGTGTTTGGTTGTTTGTGTTTTGCTACCATTGTTAATAACAATGACAAGTTTGGTAGTAGATCTGAGAAATATGTTAATAGGGTATTCTAGTGTTAAAAAGGATATAAGTTATATAGTCTTGATAAGCATCAGTTCATTTTTTCAAGGGATATGAAGTTCTTTAAGAACATTTTTCTTTTTAAGCATTCAAATAAAGTTAAAAATGACACTGCAAATGTTTTTCAAGATGTTAATCATATAAACTTTTTTGATCTTGAATATCCTGAAATACCCAGTGATGATGAGAGAGTAGATCCTAAGCTGAATAGTGACAATAAGTCACAGAATGCTAGTAGCAGCTCTTCTGAGTCTAGTAGAAATTCTTTCACTATTGATTTTTTAGTTAATTTTGAAAATGATGCTGATAGCAGTGATAATATCTTTGCCACTTAGGATGAGAGGGTTACCATACTTGAAGAAAATATATTTTTTGAAGGTAATTTGGATCAAAATCCAAGTTCATCTTCTCAGGATGTTCAAAACTTAAGAAGATCTTCAAGCAAAGTGTTTTCCTTAGAAATTATAATGATTTTGTTGTGGATTCCAAAGTTAAATCTGGAATTGAAAAATATGTTAGATATTCTAAGCTTAACACTGAAAATTATTTTTTTGTTACTCAACTTAATAAAAATTATGAACCAAAATCTTTTTTGGAAGCTTCTAAATATCCTCATTGGACTGATGCTATGAATGAAGAAATGGATTGCTTACTTAGAAATGGGACTTGGGATATTGTAGAATTACCTAAGGGAAGAAAGGCTATAGGAAGTAAGTGGATCTTTAAGATTAAATATCAATACAGTGGTGAGATTGATAGATTTAAAGCTAGACTTGTGGCTCAGGGGTTTGGTCAAAAAGAAGGAATTGATTATGAGAAGATTTTTTCTCCTGTTGTTAAAATGGTGACTGCTAGATGTTTATTGAATATTGTTGTGTTTAGTTCTTGGCCTGTTTTTCAACTTGATGTGAATAATGCCTTTCTTTATGGTGATTTGGATGAAATTGTATATATGAAACCACCTGAAGGGTATTTTCCTTCAGGTAACAAAGTGTGCAGGCTTAAGAAATCTCTTTATGGATTAAAGCAGACACCTAGGCAATGTAATGCTAAGTTGACTTCTACTTTGATTGAAAATGGTTTCATTCAAAGTAAATCTGATTATTCTTTGTACACTAAATCTGATAAAGGAGTATTTCTTGCTTTGCTTGTTTATGTGGATGATATTATCATTACTGGCATTAATGTTTCTAAAATTGAGAAGTTTAAAAGTTTTTCTCAAGTCTAAGTTTATGATAAAAGACTTGGGAAAAGTAAAATATTTTCTTGGTATTGAGGTAATAGATACTGATAAGGGTATCTATCTCAATCAAAGAAAGTATGTTCTTGATTTATTGTCTGAGTATGGTATGCTTACATGTAAGCCTGTTAATACTCTTTTAATATCTAAATTGGTTATTTCTAATAAGGCAACCAAAAAGGATCATGTTCTTGATAATATTACTGATTATCAAAAGCTGATGGGTAAACTTATTTACCTAAGTAATACAAGGCCTGATATCTCTTATGTTGTGCATTGTTTGAGTCAGTTTATCCATTCCCCTTTAACTTCTCATCTCAAAACAACTTTTAAGATATTGAGATATGTTAAAGGTTGTCCAGGATTGGGCATTCATCATTAAGAATTCTGGTATGTCTTTATCTAGTTTTTCTGATGTTGATTGGGCTAAATGTGTTGTCACAAGAAAATCTGTAACAGGTTACTGTGTTTTCTTAGATAACTCTCTTATTTCTTAGAAAAGTAAGAAACAAAAGACTCTCTCTAAATTTTCTACTGAAGCAGAGTATAGAGCTCTTGCTTCAGTCACAAGTGAAGTCATTTGGATTTTGAATATCCTAAAAGATTTAAAATTTGAAAATCTTTTACCTATACTCTTCATTGTGATAGTAATTCTGCAATTAAGATTGCAGCCAATCTTGTTTTTCATGAAAGAACTAAACACCTAGAGATTGACTTGCATTTTGTTAGAGAAATTTTTTTAAAAGGTGTTGTTAAAACTGTTAAAGTGGATTCTCTAAATCAAATCAAATTGCAGATATTCTAACTAAAGGGTTGGATACAGTTCAGCATAATGAGTTGGTTAAAAATCTTGGAATGTATAATGTTTACCAGGTTGAGACTAAAAGGGGATGTTGAAATATATAGTCTCTTGTGGTAAACATTTATTACAGGGACTTATTTTGTCATTTTGTATTTTGTGTTTTAGGCTTAGAGATAGCTTTGGGCCCAAATTTAAAGAAGTCTAAAAATGAAGGGCCAATATTGCCATTGCTGGAATCCAAGTCAAGTCAAGCTCCTATAAAAGGAGGCTTGACTCCTCGTTATCGATAGTTCTGATCTCTCATCTCTCTCTTTCTAGAAAAAATCAATCTCTCTCTTTTGTGACCCTAATTCATTGAGATCATCTTGATCTTTGATCTTTTTATTGTTTTTTTGTTTGGTAATAAAACTATTATCATATAGATAATTGCTCCATACGTGAATAGCAGTGGTGGAGATTTATTGTTGTTTGATTAAACTGATTGAAATCAGTTTATGTTGTTATTTTATTTGAGTTTAATAAAAAATATCAGATTATGTTTTTCTTCAGTAGTACATATAAATCAAAGATACGAGGCATTCTCTTTACAAAAAAAATAAAAAAAGTGAGAGAGCAAGTTTCACATAAACTAAAATCATAAACTGAGAGGACCTAACCTTGCCTAACAGAAAAACAAATTTCAATAATCAATTTAAACCTTACACGGCCAAAATTTGAGAACAAAAAAAAACAAGTTATTAATATCAAACTGGCTGAAAAAGAGCACCTAAATTGCATAAACAAATGAAAACCCATGAGGCTGAGATCTCTAATTTAGTTATATATCTATAACCTATATAAAACAAGCTTTTGAAAATCTCATCTTCACCCAAAAAAACTAGAGAATGCCACGTGTAAAACATATTTTAATCAACGGCTACCATTAAACACAATCAACTCACATTTAATTTTAACAAAAAAAACCCTCAAACAAACCGGTACAGTCGTATCACCGGAAAAAAATACTAACCCTAGATTGGTGAAGCAAGACAACCCATAAACTTTTGAAAACAAGATCAGTGAAGCAAGAAGAAACATTGATTGAAGTTATAACTCTAATCATTCATCGTTTAAAGCAACCGCAAAACCCACAAATCGATAATCCCCAATCTAATTCATCGATTATAATATGTGCAACATTTCTTATATGTAATGCAGTAATACTTATAAATCACCTTTCATTTTTCAGCCTACACCAGTTCATACACTTTGTTGTTGTCAAAGTTGGTGGGTGACGGCCATAAGGGAGTGTTTGGTTGCTGCTGTCAAGGGGTGTTTTGGTCGATGTTAGAGGGGTGTTGGATGTTGTTGTTAGGGACTGTTTTGATTACGTTAAAGGATGTTTGGATGATGCTGTCATGGGGTGTAGATGGATCAAGTCATGGGTGTTTCCATATAATTTCTCCTTTCTAGAGGACGGAGCATAAAGGTCATCTTTTATGAATGACTGAATCGTCTATTGCATGTTCTATACAAGTATTTAGTCTTCGATTTGAAATTGATATGGTTGTCCACAGGTCCTGTCTCAACTTCAATGAAAGCAAAACAAAAAAACCATGTACTTCTCAATGTGAAACAACAAGGATCTAAACAAGGAATGTATGAAGGTGAAACTGTGAGTATTTTCTTATTCATCATCACTTTTTATAATCATATAAGATATTCACATAGTATAGTGGTATAAAATGAAGGAAAACAGCAAGTGAGCTAACAGACTTTTATTTGATGGTTGTTACTCATTACGCCCACTGTCTATTTTGGAGTAATTTTTGGTGGTAATGCATACACCCATAATCATTTTTGTGGAGCTCCCATTGCTTTCTCAAGTGTTTTCATTTTTTATCCCCTCCCGCTATGATGCATAATGCAAGTTTAACATTTACCATAATGTTCTTTTAACATATGTTGTCTTACTGTATAGATTCTAGAAGCGAGAGTAGGTAACTACGAGAAGCCAACTGCAACATTGGATTTTGCATCTCTGTATCCATCAATGATGATGGTCGTGTTTGTAAAAGGAAGTTATAGTTAGTCTCTTGAGCACCAAATAAGAAGAATTTGTATCACGAAGCTCTCGGTTTAAACTGATCCGAAGAATTTAAAGCTTGATTAGGTGAACAGGTCAGTTGACATTTTCACGATAGATGATTTATAATTCGAGTTTATATATGGTCCCTAGCATAATTAGTAACACTAAATTCACAACCAAAGACATGATAAACCTTTCTTACTCTTTTTGTAGGCGATGTTTCACTTTTTTTTGTTGCACATTTAAGGGGGGTTGGTGGGGTTGTTGTGGGCCACAGACTAACTTAAAACTCTCACGAGAGATAAACCCCGTCAAATTTTTTTCCCCCCCCCCTCGCAAGCATGTTTTCCCATCAACCCACCAAAAACCAAAACGTGAGTCCGGCTCTGAGTATGATCTTCCATCCAACGACGGGTCAGTTAAAAGTTTCACAGTGGGCTTCTATTTTGGCGGAGATTCCTGGCAAGACGCCTACATATGTCCAAAAAGGACGTCCCTAACCATATCGGTCGGTACTATGAACTCTGAGAGCTCTTTTACAATGAAATCGCATGTTCCCCCAATGATCCAAACATGCCTTCGACAAACAAGTCATATCACATCCCCAAAAACACCCCTGGGAAATCACTAGAATTATAAGATTATAACTTAATGATAATGCGATAAATTCCACAGGAGAGACATATGTAGACCAAGCCCATCTAGAGGATATGCTAATAGAAAATCCTGAGCATAACGGGGTTCGCAGCGGACGACACCAAAATTGATTATAAGTCTCATAGTCATGTCAAGTTTTAAGAAGGGGTCTCTACGTAAAAATCTAAAGCCTGTTTTATTAAGTTGCTTAAAGTATAAAACGTTTGTCGATAAGATTATATATTCGATTCCATAAGAAAGCTGAGAGATGTGAATCTCGATGAACAAGGAAAACCCACGAGCACGAGAGGCTTCATAATCCGGGGTAATCCTGGACATACAACACAAAACATGAAACACAAAATGAAGAGGCGAGCCTCCTCACATCACACTTATTCATTACTACTATTATAAATATATTAGGTAAGCATGGGTTGCCACCGCACGAATCCGCTTATTATTTTAACCGAGTTCATGGAGCTCAATGAATCAGGGCAGTCAAACCCGAATATGCGCGCTCGAACTTGAAGCTCCATAACATATCTAGAGTTGGAGGCCATGCGCGAGCTTCAAACTAGAACCTTCTGAATGAAGGAACACGAGCGTACAACACACGATCCCAAGAATACAAGTGTAACTATAGCGATACCTCTCGAAGTCGAGACGAAACAATGCATACAAATCCCAACATGGTCTATATTCACCATAGCGACATCCACCACACTCACCAGAGACTCGCATCCTTCTTGAACAGATCTGTTATCCACATCTCAACAACCGTGACAGACCGAGGTGTGCATAAAGACTAAGTAGCACGTGCACATGGACGACTCTTCTCACTTAGCTCATCCACCTCTCTCTCTCGCACCCACAGATCTCACTCGAACCACCACAACGCGCGCATTCGCACATAAACGAGCTTCTCTTCTCTTAGCAATGTCTCTTTTCGCGAGCGACACTCACCAATAAGCAAATTGAGAGTCAGCGAACTGACTGCTCAACAATGCTGGGAAGAAAGCGAGCCCTCACAACCCCACAACCCACACACACACATAGCTCATAATCGCGCCGCCACTATTATCACACACACAAACACATCTACTAAATCACATACCTATTAGTGTGATCTCCTTATTCCACACAACATACACGAGATGCCCTTATGACATCACAAAGCGACATCTACGCCCGCACTTTACTACCACAAGCACTCCGGTGGCACAGCGTATCTACATGCGCGCGCGTAACACACTATACGGCCTAAACCTTCCTATCCTCTCTAGGATACACATCCATCTATAAACAAGCAAAGAGCAGAGGTGTACTCGCGTTATCTCTTCTCAGCGAATATCAACGTCAATAGTTGTATCTCAAATCAGCGGCACAGTGTATTCTTTCTGACGCGTTGAGGCAGCATCGTCAGACTGGGTTATTCATCTCACAGGGACCACCACACATAGGATTATTCTCTATTTATAGGATCTGGTCTTTCTTGAATTCTTTACTACACTAACTGACTCTTGTCTATACTAGAGTGGGCTGCGCTAAACAACCTTGTACTAACGGAAGTAGATGTAGATATCTACATTATTGCAGAGGTGAGTCGGACACACAACTGGATGGATCTGGCTCTGAACAACTGATCTGTGCGATTAGTATAAATAGGGTAGATACACAAGGATGCGCACATTAACTAGGTCGTACACAGCAAATTAATCTCTTTGCCACTTACCCGCCAAAACCTTAAACCGGGCATCCTATGGTTTTCTAGCTCCCAAACCACCATCCCTAGTACTCTCTACTGTTATAAACCATTTCCCACCTCCACTTGCATATTTGACTTGCCAACTTGGCAATCTACACAAACCGAACCCCAATCAATGGCCGAGATTGAGCCAGAAGTAACACAACTTGCAAACAAGGGCTAGGATTGCTTTGTACTCTCATAACAAACACAAACCATGAGCCAGAAGTCTTTGGGGACCTCTATAAAAGAGAAAAGAGCAACCCGAAGACCACACACCATTTTTTTTACCATGTTTTTAGTTTAATTTTAATTTCAAGTCTTTCTTTTAAGCATTTAGTGTAATTCAGTTCATTTTAAAGTTTTATGTTGTAATATCTTCAGTTTTAATAAAAGTTAAGAGTTTTTGTGATATAGCCATTGTCAAAAATTTAAAGTCTTATTTAAGCCTTCTTAATCTGTTTAAACTTGTTTAAAAATGTGTTAAAGTTATTAAGCATCTCTTGTAACAACATTTCTCAGCCTTTACTTCATTAAAAAAGGGCTAAAAACCCGAATTTATAAATTAAGGGGGTGTTTGGCAAAATTGTCAAAATGGGTTGTTTTGTGTGTGGAGTGGGTCAAACACACTCAGCCACTTTTGGCTGAGTGTGTGGACTTTAATAGGCCATTTTAATTAAACTTTTTAGTAAGAAAGTAAGTTTTTGAGGACCTTTTATATTCTGTCAGAATTTTATAGAACCAAATTAAGCTAAACAGCTTAAGCTGTTTATACAGTTTAAGTATTATTGTTTTGTGCTTCTTTGAGTCATAAAAAGCTTTTAAAAGTCCCTTTGCTCTGCCCTTATTGAGATAACCAAATATAGCCAAGTGTGTATGTATGCATAATTCTTGAAATCAGCCATTTTTAAGCCCCAATATCAGCAGGTTCCATTTAATTTTGATGGCTTATATTCTGAAAATAAGCTCATTTGCCACCCTTGTTCATCTGTTTGGGGTTGGTTTTAGGTAAAAAGCCCTTGAGTGCTTATTTTGATAAGCCTAAAAAACCCCTTATGCCCACTGTTTGCTTCCCCTGGTGCTGAGCACCTAATTTCACCCCACTTATCTAGCTTATTTTATATTAGACCTTAGGATCTTATTGCTTTTTCATGTAGCTTAATAGATACCCTGTAAGTCCCCAAAATTTAGCAGCTTAATTCTCTTGTTTAGTTAGCTTAATAGTAGCTTAAAGTAGGCCTTTTTCTGTTTTCTTTTAAATCTGCCAGCATAGCTTATCTCATTTCCAGCTTATTTTAGGGCTTATTCTAGAAACCTTAGCTTATTTAGGACTCCCCTTAGCCTTATTAACTGTCCCCCATAGTTGTAGCTTATTTGGCAGCTTAAATCCCAATAAGAAAGAAAATTAAGCTCATAAGCTTAATAAGCTTCTGCAGCCTCAAAAGCTTAAGTTTCTGGCTTATTAAGTAAACTTCAGCACTTGGTGCTTTTACAAAAGTTACTCCCCATAAGCCCTTCTACAAGTTTGCTTTTTTGACTTTTGTCAAATAAGCACTTTGGACCCTCTTTGAATATCGGGGTCCAACTCAGGGACCATTAGTGTAAATTTCTCTTTTATAGTTAACAATGTTAGTTCCCCTTGTTAGTATGTTGTTACCTCGTTAGTCCTTGCTGTCCTTTCACTGTTAGTCCCTATAATTAACTGCTGTTAGTTTATTTAATTTAATTAATATAAATTAGGTTTAATTTTAATTAGTTTAATTACTTTTAATTTATTCAGTAAAATTTGGGCATTTTTATATTTTTAGAATTGTTAACTTTTTCTTTATTTAATTTTATTTTTTCAGAATTTTTATAACTTTTATTTTTTGTCTTTTTCTATTTTCTTAGTTTTAATTAGTAATTAATCTTTAAAAATTCATAAAAAATCAGAAAATTAATAAAAAAATATTTTTCTTTTTTATAAAATTTTCTTTTGTCATTTAGTGTCTAGGAAAAATATAAAATTTAGTGTAGGCTTTATTTTTCATAAAATTCAGTCTTAGACCCGTTTTACCGAGTGCGTTTTACCGTTTCTTTTCGTTTAGCATTCAAACGACCTCCGTTTTAATTCTAGTTTTTTTTATTTTTCAAATTAAGTTAATTAGAATTTAATTTTAATTTTTAATTTAATTTAGCATTTAATTTTCTTAATTTTTAGTATTAGGGTTTCCCGATAACTATTTTTGTTCCCCCTTTTTATTATAGATTGTATTTTAGGATTTCCCAATAATTAATTATGTTTCCCGTAGTTTTTAAGATCCCCATTTCCTATATCTGTTTCCCGTAGATTAAATTAGGTTTTATTTAATTAATTTTAGTTGTAATTATATCAGTGTTTCCATCATATCTAAATATTCTCCATCATTCAATTTCTCATCAAACCAGGATTACCTTCAATTGCAGCCTCGTTGGGACATACGACCCGGGAATATCTCTTCCGGAATCTTTTTATCATTGATTCTATCTTGTGTATTTTATCCTTTTGTGGAATTTGACCTTTTGCCTTGGTCAAGGGCATTCGGTTAGGATCTGTATTAGGGTTGCTATATAAGTATATACTAAGCCACGAACCAATTTTTGGCGCCGCTGTAAAGGAAAACCTAGGGTTTAACCTAGAGTTTTTAATCGTTTTTCTTGTCGACATGAACTAACAAAAGCCTTTTTGTTTGTACTGCTCTTTTGGATTCGATCATAAGTTAGTACTGCTCGAATATTATTAATACTGCCAGCCTTCCAAGTTAATATTGTTGGTTGATTTTTAGTACTGCTTAGATCTATGGTTAATACTGCTCGATATATGTTTATACTATTCAAGTTTATCTTTGTACTGCCTTTGTTGTCTGAGAAACGAGGGTTTGTACTGCTAATGTTGTCCGAGATAAGCAGTTAATACTGCTAGGCTTGTATGATATTGGACAGTACTTGTTTTTTGGATGGTTTTGATCTCGAATAGTATTATGTTTTTCAAATAGTTTATTCTTATTAATTTATGGCTCGTATTTTTGGAGATTTATTAAAGATGTGATTACGAAGAAGATTGTTTATCACTTATTTGACGATGAAGTAGAATTTCTTGGATGCGTGTTCTTATCATATCTTTTAGCCTTGGAGAAAACTTGTTCGTGCTTTCATGATTTTATTGATAAAGACTTGATTGATCTAGTTTTACCTGATGTAAGGAGGTACGTTGTAGTACTCATAGGTATTTACTATCACTTAAAGGAGTTACGTTGTTGTGCTCAGTGTCTCATAGAAGATGAGGATTTTATCAAGAGATCGAGGTCTACTCTCAGAGAAGAAGTGTGAGTTTCTTTATCATATTTTAGTGCAAGATATAAGACATAAGTTTGGGTTATTCTACTTCAGCATCAAATTCGTTATACTCTATTTTCTTCATCAGTGATCACTACATAGAGCCTACTGAGTTCGAGATTCAAGAGATGGTAAACATATTGGTTTCAGGGGATGCTTATTGTTCATATATTTACCATCTACATGCACTCCTATTTGATTATGACAAAAAGGGGAAGAGTGCATGGATTCAGGGGAAGTTCTTCATCTATATTAGCTTCAGGGGAAGCTTGTGCTTATTGGTTTTGTCATTATCAACTAGGGGAAGATTGTTGGGAATTATACTTTGAGTTGATTATGACAAAACATATTAAAGGTGGAGGACCTACAAGACAAAGTTGGAATAACATTAATGCTGATTGAAGATTAGTCAAACAGTATTTAATGCTCAGCTAAAAGATAAAGATCAACATTAATGCTGATTGAAGATTAGTCAAATAGTATTTAATGTTGATTTATAGTTTCCTAATTTTATTTTGATCTTATCTTGTCTTGTAAACCCTAACCCCTCTAGTATATAAAGAGGGGAAGGCGTCTAGTATTGAGATCGATATAGATAGTCTCTCCAATGAGAGTCTAAACGCATAGAAAGCGTGTGTAGTAGTTAGTAGTTAGTTTCTTTATTAATGTTTAATAAAGAAAACCTTATTAGTAACATGATTGTGTTCTTTATATTCCGCTGTGTGTTACAATCATTGTTATCATACCCTAGATGAGTCCTAATAACGATCTTTGGAGTCATTATAGGATTCCACAATTTCCGCTGTGCTTATTAATGTTGTTTGTAAAATTAATCCTAGATGGGCAAAACGATCTCCACAATTGGTATCAGAGCCTCATGGCTCTCGATATCTAGGATCTATCAAGGTTTTATACAAGGTTTTCGTGTATTGTTTTTTGATTTTTAATAAAGTGGCGTATTTGGTGATTTTAGGATTTTTAACAAACCCTGATTCTTTTTAAAGCAGCAGTCATGACAAAGAGTTTAGAAGGTTGTTTTCAAGGTCTGATTGGCGACAAGGGTTTCATTGTTGGGATCTGACGTCATGGTAAAGAAGCAGCAAGTTATGTCTCGGCAGGTTATTGGGTTCTTCGTTCATCATGATGTTTTCTTTGTTATGATTTGAGACAAGAGAAGCTGTGAAACGCAGCAGATTATACAGGTTATTATTTTATGAATGATTCGTGGTTGAATGTGTATTGAATATGGCTGCGTGGATTATGGAAAGATGTTTTGAATATTATGCGTAAATTTTGGAATGGGATATCTGTTAATATGAAAACCCTACTTCTTAGGGATTATATTCTTTTTCCCATATTTAACTTTCGTGTATAATGGTGAAGTTATTTATATTGCTATTTATGTTGCTGGTTGGACGTGCACATAATAACAGAAAGCTCATCGACAACAGAAGATAAAGGAGAAGACACCTTTGATGGCAAGCTCGTTGATAAAAGTTTATGCTGCTCGTTTGTACGTTAATACTACTTGGTTATAAAGGTTAGTATTGTTGTTGCTTGTTAATACTGTCAGAACAACACAAGAACAATTTGTACTGTTTGAAAATAGTTAGTACTGCTACCTTTATTTTTGCACTGCCAAGCTTAGCGATAGCGTAGTAACAGAATGGTGACAGAATAAGCGTCACAAACAGCTATGGGAGGAAGGAGAAACAGATTTGCAACAGATTAGTGACAGAATAGTGACAGATAAAAGTGTCGCTAATTGTTAAGTTTTTACTACTGTTTGGTTCGAATACAAGTTAATGTTGTTTGCTTGTGATTGATCTGATTGTGTGATATTACTACGTTTTTGTGGCTAAATATCAAAGAAATAAAGAGCAGATGAGATGATTGCGTCATGGAGTACAAAAGATACATGGGACGAGTGAATTTTGCTATACACGATTATTTATTCGGTTGTGCCAAAGAAATAAAGTGACACATATTGGATTCTTTTGATGATTGTTATTCTTTACGATTATTTATTGGGCTTTCATCCGAGTTTAATATTACTTATGCCGAGTCACTTTGTTAATGAAATTGGGCCAAAATTTACTTATTTTTTGGCTGAGCTGTCATGATATCCGAAAATGATATCATGTTTATGTGCAATGGCCTATATCTGATTTGGATCTATATGACACGATGGACTGCACCTTTTTGCCTAACTTAGTTTTGTTATTTGGAATGGGCTGGAATAGATTGCATCATAATAATTGGTTATGATATGTGATACAGCAGATTTATTTGGTTTGTGTTTGTACTGCTAGTACTACAAGCAGTTGGTTAATACTGCTAGGCTTCTATTGATTTTTAGTACTGCCAGAGTACTTTAATACTGCTAGCATTGTCCGATGTTGGACAACAGACGCATTTGGATCTCGAATAGAACTGTTTTTAACAACAGTCTATTCTTATTGATTTTATGGCTCGTTTTAGATTATTTGAAGATGTGATTACGAAGACAATTGAATATTGCTTATTTGATGTTGTAGTTGAGTTTTTTAGATGCGTGTTCTTATCATATCTCAAATGGCTTACAACATTTGGAGGTAACTTATTCGTACTTACAACGGTGTGACGAAGACTTGTCAAAATCTAGCAAAGGTGTGTGATTTTTCTTATAGTGCTCAATGCTCACATTTGCTATCACTTAGTATGTGTCTCATAGAAGATGAGGTTTTTGTCAAGAGGTTGCAGTCTACATATATTTCACAAATTTATTTATAAGTTCGACGTCACGTGGATAGTGCAAGACATAAGACACAAGTTTGGGAGATTCTACTTCTTCATCAAATTCGTTATACTCAGTTTTCTTCATCAGTGATCGCTACATAAAGCCTATAGAGTTCAAGATTCAAGAGATGGTAAACATATTCGTTTCATGGGAAGCTTATTGATTAAATGTTTAACCATCTACATGCACCACTTAAGAGGAAGTGTTTACAAGTTGGCATATCTAACAAGAAGACAACCTTTTAGATGATTACAAAAAGGGGAAGAAGACTACAAGAGATATGGTTTGCAACTTATTTATGTGTGGTGGCATGTTCAAGAAGATCTTAAGTCAAAGGGAAGCATTGAAGATTGTTTCATACATGAAGATTGTTTTGTAATATTAAATAAGGGAAGATTGTTGGGATCTGAGATTTGATGATTACAAAACTAAATATGCAAAATTGAAGAAAGATGAAACAACAAGAACTTAATGGGTAAATTAAGTTAGCTTTCTATGTAGCTAGAGAGTTTTCTTGTAAAAACCCTCTAATAAAGGTTATTAGAGGCAGTATGCTTTTACATATCCATCTTAGTTATATCTCTCCAAGGAGAGTCTAGACACACTAAAGAAAGTGTGTGTATTATTAGTTAGCTTAGTAGTTAGTTTATTAGATAGTTAGTGTTTTGACTTAAGATTCGTGGATCCTTGTTACAATTGGTAAACCTTTATTCTGATCAAATATAAATGGAGGACTGAATGATTTAGTAGTAAACCTTTGTTTTTAAAATCACATATTGGTCTTTATAATTTCCGTTGTACTTATTAATGTTGTTTGTACTATGGTTGAGCTTAAACGTGTTGTACCATGGTTTTGGAGGGAAGCATGATTCAAATATTATGCTATGATACTTGTGCACATGCTTTGAATACTTGTACATTCATTTTATATGTATACATTACATATAAATAGGGTTTTGATATAAAACGTTAACGGATAAAGTCTGTTTTGATATGACGTTGTAAATGGTATGTTAAATGGATAATGTACTTGGTAAAATGATATTAAGATATAGACTTGACATATTAGGATGTTTACATGATATAAACATAGTATATAGATGGCATTGGTAGAGGTTGCGTGAGCTCGTTTACTTTAGAGATGCAAGTTACGTTGCATAATGAGATAAAGCAAAAAATTTCCTGTAAAAAGGTGGTATATATATAATAGATGGATATTACAGTGCATCTAATTTAATAGATGGATAATTACATTGATGAAAATTACGGGTTGTTATACTGTCCATTTTAAGCTTTTCAAAACTAGTACAAAACAATAGTTTTTTTTTGTGTTTAACGTAATTATGTTTATAAGATGTATGTCTCAAATGTTATGATAAATATAATCATTGAATAGTATATTTTAACCACAGATAGCAGAGTATAAATAATACACTATTAACATCTAAGATATATTATTTATTTAAAATGGGTGACCTAGCTTGTTGTCGTTCTTTTGTCCGAGCATATCATTTAGATTTTTTTATAAGTATTTTTACTTGTCTTAGGTCACGTCTGGTGAGGTCTACATTCGAGGGTTACTTTTAGAGATACTTATTATGCTCATTCTTGTACCCACGCTTTAATTGTTAAGGTGAGTTAACGGCCTCCTCTTTCTAAATGTTTTATACGTTTTTGGGGTGATTTGCATGAATGTTACTAATTATGAAATATTTGAGCGTACTTTGCAAATTATTTTATATGCGTGGGATTATTAAACTATTTCGGACTATTTAGGCTATTTGGACATTTTTGAGCATTTTAGACTATATGGACATTTTAAACTATATTGGACTACATAAACTACTTTTGAAATTGATAAGTGCATTTGAGTATTCGCAAGATCCCTGTTTTACTGCTTTTTATTTTAGAGATTATTGCATACTAAGAACTTATTTTTTTATATATGTCAATTGCCATATTGAGACTTTGCGTATTATCTTATGATATGCTTATGATTTGTTCATTGTTGGACTTCGCATATTATTTTTATAATATATAAGACTTGGTTAATATTAAACTTCACGTATTATATTTCTAATACGTGTGACATTTATTAAAATGAGACTTTACGTATTATGTGTGAGTGCATAAGGTACATGGATATAGTGTTAGGTGTGTGGGATCATGTTCTTTCCCCTCACCTGTCTAAGTCCCCTTTGGGTCGCTGTTCAGATCCTAATTTATACGTACTTGTTGCGCTCCGTTGTTCTGGAGTGTAAATATTATGGATAACGCTATTAGAGGTCGGCCAACCTCTCGGTTCCACTGTTCAGGAATTTGCATAATATTTATATATAGGGGCAATCGTTCATTTGTGCTTTGACACTATATTTATTGCGTGTGCATTTTACTAGAATATTTTACTTTAATATTAACCAAGTGGCTTTGAACATTTAGACTTTCTATTATTGGGCATATCTGTATATTATGGAATTGTATGTGAATTTATATGACGCTGGCCATGATGTCTTATTTTATAAACTATATTTTAGGACTTTTTCCTTATCATGGAAGGGTAGGTGAATGTATATTTATTACAAGTCTTGTATGGTCGGGACCTGTAATAGGATAGATTCACGGGACTCTTGCCTTGATGACTTATTTATAAATGAGTTTTTACTACATTTTCATAAACCCGTGTACTCACCAACTATTTTCATAGTTGACCCATTTTCTCATGCATTTCAGGTGATTGTTAGTAAGTTTCTTTTAAAGGCATTGCATTGTGGAGTCTCACCGTGTCATCTCTTTAAAACATTTTGATGTCAAGATGAAGCTTTGTGAACTTAACACTTATGTTTTAAACACTAATGTTCGGCGAAGACAATTATGATATTATTGTACTATTTCTTATAAAATTAATTATGGTGTTGTGCTATCACCATATGCTTATGCCTTGAGCTGTCACACTCCGTATTTCCGCTTTGGCGGGGTGTTACAGATTTGGTATCAGAGCTATGGCTATAGTGAATGCCTGTTTTCAAAAAAAAAACTAAAAACCGCAACTATAACCGAAAAGTACTTTTATAAAACACTAAACATGATAAGAGTTGACTAGTCCGGACATTGCATCATTTGACCTTAATTAGACGGAACTTAATCAACTCTGTCTAGTTCAGGTAGAATTATGGGATGTCAAGAATAGTTATCAAGTATCATGTTTGGTGGAGTCATAGGTATAAGGTCACTTGAAGTTGCATTAGTCGTGTGCGTTCATATTTCATGCATTCATGTTTGTTCTATTGTCCAATATGTCATTTTATATGTGATCTTTATCTTTATCGCACTATGACCTATAAACTAAGCACGTCTTTGTTTTCGCCATGACGCGATCATTAAGTCGTATCCCTTACCTTTCCGTATAATATAATTATACAATTTGGATGAATACCTTAGTGAATATTAGTATTCTGATTTTAAGACAGACGCTATCAGGACTGCTAGTCCTCCCCGACTAGGATATCATAAGAGATCGTCTTCGCACACTAATGATTCTGTGAGTGAGTCGCGAAGTACACATAACTACTCTTCATACCCCTGCCCTACATAGGACCCCGAGAAGGACTCATCGATAAATTTTGAGTTAGAACTCGAGGCGAGCAGCAAATGGACTGCGTATGCACGACATGTAGAGACGTTCATTCTTTAGCTATTAGAAACTAAGTTGACCTATATTTCGGTCATGTTCCTGTCTTATTTCATCATATTACTAAGCCTACTATTTTGGCTGCGAAGGTGAGCAGGACTGCTCGATTAGTACATAACCACTCAGTGGTTGATTGATTCATCCTAACAACATTATTAAAGGAACATTTTTGATACTTCATAACCATCTTATTTTCGGATGAGACTTAAACTCCATCTAGTAGCTGACTTGTTAAAAGGTCATTTATGGCATATATAGCTCACTTTCATAGCTTAAAACATACTTTTACCTCTGTCATATTTCAATCGTAATGTGACACAGAACTCGTTTTCCTCCGTGCCAATTATGGCATTTAATAAGGTATATGACCCTACCTTCCGTATTACACGCGACTATTTTCTTATCCACTATGTGGATTAACATTGTTTGTACCGTGAAAATCCATTACTTTTAACATTTCGTTCTTAAAGACATTCAATGAGAAGGATTACGTTAGTTTCCCTAAGAGCAACTTGCCTAGGAGTGTTATTACTCTTTTTTTGGTTGCATGACCATCGCCTAAAAGATTCCTTTTGTGATAAAAGGATTGATACGAGAATGAGAAACCTATACTTGATAAATTGGTTAATTGTTTCGGAGCTGGTACTGATTTGGATGAGTCAAAGTCCCTTGTAATGAAAATTTGTACAAGTAAAATGTTTTAAAAAAAACCCTTTTTTAGCATAATGCTTTAATAGATTTCAAATAATTACATTGTCTAGTGTTAAAACCTATGTACTATAAGGTCCGTCTAAACCACAAACATTGTTGGATATTATCATCCAACCCACCTTTAGACGTTCTTAATATATAAGTTCGTTGTATCAATTTCATTACGTTTACCAATAACGATTTCAAAATCTTAAAATCGTTATTATACATTACTTGAACTATTTTATTAAAACAATTTTATTATGATTTATGCTGAAAATTTTACTTTTTACAAACGCATCTTTTTGCACAATTATTATAGCTAAAATTTTAACTTTACATGCAAGAAATTTATCCTTCTCTACAGAATCTATTATGGCATTTCTTTTAACATAAATATTATTAGGATAACTTCCAAGTTATATTACATGTATATGTACTCAAATTATACTTTGATCAAGTGTTTGCTCAAATAAATGTCTTTAGACAAATTTTAAAACCATGTCTCCAAGAAGAAACACGCGCAACCTTGGAACAATTCTTGCGAACCAATTATGGTAACTCTAAGATCTATGAACCTAAAACAGGTACAAGTTGTTTTTGTAACACCCCCAAAAATCACTTACAACGCAGCAGAATACCAAATGGGGTGTTACTTCGTAATACACAGCAATAGATAC